>QZLH01000755.1:25462-47805 GCA_003833135.1 Oehlia diaphana | reverse complement strand
ATCTTATTTATCTTCAAAACATGAATTCAACTTAAAGTAGTTAGCCAATTGTTATTTGTTAAAAGAAATAGTTTATATTGTAAAGCTTGGAGTCAATAATATTTGAAATATAACAAATTTGTCTTTTTTGATCATAATAAAGCTATTATATAACAAAAGAAATCAATATATAATATAAATGTTTTACAAGTTTAAAATAAAGAGTAATTTTTATATGAATTTATGGGTGGGGTTGACGGGTGGGTTGACCCGACTTTCACCTGGGTGACCCGCGGGTCCATCTGCCAGGTGACCCGGGTAAAGATTTTTTTTAGACGGGTCCAATCTCTAGGCAAGACAAAAAGGAGTAACAGGAGATGAAAAGGAGTGATGAGAAGATAAAGAGGAATAAATTTACTGATCAGGATTGCTTGTGTTTCTTCTGTGTATTTTAACTAGCCTTTTTTTGATAATTTTGTTACCAATCTTGAAATCATTGTAAACATAACACATTATTTTTTGCTTTTTCTTTATTATTATTTACATACGGACTAACTGCATATTTTTTATTTAATAAATATTTATTAAAATGGATGAAATTAAATTAAGCGATGATGTAATTGAACAAATAGAAAATTTTAACTATTGGAATTTAACTATAGACAAAAATCATTAATTGATAAATTAATAACAGATAAAGAATTAAAAGAATGTTATAAAAAATATGGTTTATGTAACAGTTGTAAACAGCCTAATACTAGTTATTCCAATTATCCTTATTGTCAGTCATGTGATTCTAAAAGACTTCAACAAAATTTCAAAAATTGGACAAGTGGAAATCATGACGTTGATGAATTAATTCAAAAAGCACAATTAGAAGCTAAAAATACGGCTCAAATCGTAGAGTGGATTGAATATGATAAATTTGAAGATGTTGAATATTTAGCAAAAGGGGGGTTTGGAACTACTTTTAAAGCAGTTTGGAAAGATTGATATAATTATTGGGATTATGACAATAATCAATGGAAAAGAAAAGGTGAAACAAAAGTTGCTTTAAAATGTTTAAATAACTCACAAGACATTACAACAGATTTTTTAAAGAAGTAAGATATTTTCTTATAAATCTTCATTAGTCTATAAATGTTAAACTAACTATAATTTTCTTTCAAGGTTGAATCAAATATTATAGCATGTTCACATTCAATTAGTTTTATAGTTCGTTATTTTGGTATTACCAAAGATCCAAAAACAAATAATTTTATGATGGTGATGGATTTAAAAGTTAGTAGTTTAAGACAACATTTAAATAACAATTTCATTTCACTGAGTTGGAATGAAAATTTGAGGTGTTTATTAGGTATTGCATTAGGTCTTCAAGATATTCATAATAAAGGATTAATTCATCATGATTTTCATTGTGGGAATTAAGGTTGCTTGCCGAAACCTTCTTAATAACTGCCGAAACCTATACGGAAAATGCCGAAACTATAGTAAACATATAGTAAAATCTTGCCGAAATTTATCGCAGGATTTTGGAGAGGTTTTGGCAAGCAACCTTAGTGGGAATATATTAAGCGATTATTATTATAATTTATCCTTTATTACTGATTTAGGATTATGTCAACCGGCAAATGTCAAATCCTCTCAAAATAGTAATAAAAAAATATATGGAGTATTACCTTATGTAGCTCCAGAAGTTTTAAGAGGAAAAGAATATACTCAAGCAAGTGATATTTATGGATTCAGAATTATTGCATATGAAATTTGTACAGGTTTCTCTCCTTATTATTATATAGCTCATGATGAATACTTAGCAATGAAAATTTGTAAGGTTGAGGCTAATGTCTTACTATAAAATTCCTCAAATTTATTTTTGATCTTATTAATCAATGTTGGGATGCCGATCCTTTAAAACGACCTAAAGCAGATAAATTACTGGAGTTAATAAATGATTTATATCCTGATTCTGGGATCGAAAAGCAAATTAAAGAAGCAGATGAAATTAATGAAAAATCATCATATTCAACAGTTCAATCACCATCATCGTCTACAAATACTCCTCAAGCAGTTTATACAAGTAAACTTTTAGATTTTAAAAATCTTCCCGAACCAAAAAATGCAGACAATGATGACTTAGAATATTCAGGTAATTTTAATTCAAAATAATTATTTAAATCTATTTATAATAATTATTATTCTTTATTTTACAGTTTCCTTAAGAATGGATTTTACTAAACTTGATATTAAAGGTAATTACTTTTGCATGTAACTTTTTATTAAATTTTAATTAAACTATTTTTTTTTTATTATAGATGAAAGAAATTAAACCCATTTTACTTTAAATGAAAATATTTTGTATATAAACATAACAGATATAATTTATTCTTTATTTTATTTTGAACTTAAGGATTATTTTCAATTTTATTATGGGACATTTAATGGTATTAAGGCTCATATTTATCAATTAGTATTCATATCTGAAAAAATTAAAGATTAGCATTTTAATAAAATTTAAAAATTATGTTTTTATTTGATCATATTAAATTATCAAAAATTAATTATAAATAAATTATTAACTAAGTTTACTTTAAAAAAAGTTAACAATAAACGTAAAGTAAGTGGGAGCTCTTATTTTTGAATTAAATTTAAAAGAAAGAGAATTTATATAATTTTTATATATAGAATTGAACATATTAGGATTTTATTAAAAAACTTGAATAATTTAATAAATAAAGTAAAAAAAGAATTAAATTCAGTGATTCTTAACTTCATTTATGATTGTTTGTAATAATATATATAAAATTATACATAATGTAAAATAAATATTAATAAAAAAAAAAATACAATAAAATGATCAGATTTATGAATTCTTAATTACAAACTAATTACTTTGATTTTTTTTCAATAGTTTTTTGACCAAATAAATATTTAATAATCGATATAAATAATATCTAATGCTAATAGAAAATGTATTTATTAATTAAAAAATAAACGATTTGATGATTTTCGTCACGAATTTTTGTAAAACATGGCGTAAAAAATAAACTCTCAAATAAACTAATAAATATTAATTATCACTTTTATTTGATCTTATAATAATTTTTCTTTGTTCTTATTATTAAAATATCAAGGTATTGCTGATGGTGATGGTCACCGTAGCGAAATTATGATGTAATGCCGCCAGTATTTTATTAGATTTTTAATTCTGATCGAAAGTATACTGTATCTTAATTCTGGTACGGCAGTGACCATCACCGCCGGTGAGCTTTAGCAATTTTCAAATATCACATTATAAACTTGCTCTAATACGTCAGATTTTTAAAGAAATATGTAATAAACTTTTCAAATACCCACTTTATCACTTTTAAATAGGCAAAGAGCAACTTTTATTGCGCAAGCTTCCTATTTTCCTTCGGTGTGTATTTTTTAGTGACTTTATATGATCCAAAAGAAGTTGTGATCTAAAAGGAAGTGATGTTTTAAATTCAAACCATATCAATATATCTTTGTTAATCCATTGACAAATCCTTCAACTAACTTTTCTGACTTTATTTGATACAAATCAATATAATAGAAGGTATTTTTTATTCTGATTATTTTTTTTATTTATTAAGAATTTTTTTTTTAAGAAAAAATCAACAAAAAAACTGAAGTATAAGTATTTATATATTTATTTTTTATAATCATAAATTTGATTAAATTAATTTATATTTCTTTGCCTTATTACAATGTAGTGATTAAATAATTATCTAAATCTATTTTTATTATGATAACTACTTAATTAGGGATGGCAACGGTCTGTCATGGTCAGTCGGTTAAACGGTCGGTCAGACCGGTCGGTCAAACGGTCGGTCAGAGGTCTTTGACCGACCGATATCGGTCACGGTCATGACCGGTCATAACCGGTTAATGACCGTGACCGTTGCCATCCCTATACTTAATGTAACACAATTTAATACCTAAGTTCTTAGTTTCTGATTCCTAAAACAAGTAATTTGTATGTCTAACGTTATTGAAATTAAATTTGTGTTAGGTAAAACAGATTTTATTAAAAAAAAAAAAATAAGATGAAGATATCTTTATTTTCTCAATAAAAAATTCTTTATTACTAGATCCCAGTAAATAGATTTTGTATAAATTTATACCAAACGGGCTTATTGGCTCGAAATTAGCTCAGATTTATGCAAAAAATAATCCAAATTTAAGTCAGTCTGGAGCCAATTATATATGGATGAGCCATTTGGTACAAATTTATACAAAAACTATTTACTGGGAATCTTAAGGAAAGAGAACAATGAAAAGGTTAATTAATTTAGTAAAAAATAACTTTTATGCAATGTTTTCTTTTATTGGTTAAAAAATATTAAAAGTCGGAAAAAAAAATTATCTTTGATATAAACAAGGATTAAAATATATATTTTGTAATTTTTATTTTATTTTATTTTTAATTAATTATATTTTTTTTTTATATATTTTTTTTATCATATTATTATTTTATTTATTTTTCGGGCATTGCTACTTCTCACAGCAGGTGATTTTCACCGCATTAGCAAATATTAATGGGCGGAGTTTCATGACGTTTTTAATTCTGCCCGAAATTCTACCCTGGTGACAATCACCAGCGGTGATATTTAGCAATATTCTTATTTTTTTATTTATTTATTTAATTTTTTATTTATAGTATCTAACAAACCTCAAATGTTATTTTATTTTTGTAAGATAAAATCATATACAATTTTAATTATTGTAAATTTTTTTGTCGTTTCATAAATAATTTTAACTAAAGAATTTTATTTACCAAAGGCACAGCACATTCCGATACTCCGAAAAGTTTTTATTCGTTCGGACTTCGGATCGATATAAATAATTTCATGGCGCGCTATAAACATTATAAACATATGTACCTTAATAACTTAAATGTTATAAAATAAATAAATGAAATAAATAATTTATTTATGCTAAAATGCTAAAATAATAAAATAATAAAATTTGTAAATAACTAGTTTTTACTAATTATTAGTATAATATTTAGCGAGATATGAATTAGGAAGAATGTTGTTTTTTCTTTTCATGGGTTCAACCAATGCTGGTAAAACTATTAAATTAATAGTTAATAACAAAATCCATTTTAAGAACCTCTTAATCTTTGTAATCTCATTTTTTTTCTCATAACCAAACACAATTTCCCATAAAACAAATATTACACCATGAATCATAAAGAAAAAGAAATGTTCACCCGTCCAAATATTTGATAGTCCAATAATAAGGTATTCGTGAAGTAAACTACTAAAACATAGAGCACCAAGTACTCCCATCATATTTGCAATTTTCCTTGGAACAAATGTGATTAATAAATTCCTGACAGGCAAGTAACCTAATTCTTTAAAAATTTCGTTAAACATTAATTGCCAACGAGCGGACCAAAAATCACGAGGACTCGATGCAATCCATGGCATACTAAATATATGTTTCGTATTGAATAAAAATGTAATCATCCATTCTTTTAAAGAAACATATTCTGAAGGAGTGAAAAGACCGGATTTAATTAAAATAGATTTGTGATTACTATTTTCTGATGTGGAATAAAGAAAGAGACGAAAGAAGATTGCGAAAACAATAGTGAAAATATCATAAACTAATGATATCGCTAAGTAAGCGGTTAAAACAGAATTCAAATATAGTAGTATTGAAGATGTAATGAGAGGGGTTCCCTTTATGATAAATTCGATTAAACGAACTTGATAAGCTTTTTCTGGAATTTTCATCGCGTACTTGTTTGAAATGAAGAGTGTAAGTTCAAAAATTAACCATTTTAAGAAGGTTATAATGGAGCGGTTAATCAACTTTTTGTTAATTTGTGAAGTCGTAGGTGATTTGATAATCAAAGAATCATTCTCCGATTTTGGAGGAATTATATAAGAATCAAAACGCCAATTAAATAATGTCCAAAAAAACGATTTGAATTCTTTAGAATTTTTTGGATTTTTATATGTTCTATTTAATTTTAAGAATAATAACATTTTCATCCCAAAAAATGCCCCACGACTAACCAAACCATTATGAATTTTAATCGGATAATCTCCCTTACGAAAACTAATTGGGATTGATATATATATAAGCGCCAGAGATAATAAAGTGTAAAAACGTTTTCTTGTTCTAATTGGTTCAAATGTAAGCGATATGAATAATAATAATGGAATAATAGATATTGATAAATAAATTGAATTAGGTAATTTAGGTGGGAATTCTTGCCATATTGATAAAGGTGAATTAATGATGAAATTTAATGTATGAGCGATCGTTATTGATAATGGTATATAAACCAGATTTGATTTTGTGAAAATTCTAGATTGTGATTCTAATGACATTATGTGTAATTTTAAAATTATGAAATGTAAAATCTATTTCTTTAAATATAATTATGAAGTGTTGAAAAAATTGCAAATGTTTTAATTTATGCTCTAAGTAATATGATTTATGAAGTTTGTTGAAAAAAATGACGTTTGTGGTTATTGAAATCTATGTTTATGTATTACATATATACATCTATATTTATGTATATTGTATACAAAATTCTTTTGTCCTTTAAAATATTTTTGTCTAATGATTTTTTTACCGAAAAAAACACTTTCGAATTTTGTCGCTTTATATATATAATTTTTTTTTTTTTCGAGTTCGAAAGGAATATTTAAGAACCGAAAATCATTGTTACAATATATCAAAAAAAAATAGTGTATTGCCACAGTATGGCGTTTGGAGTTTACCGTAGTTGCTTTGCAGACTTTTCTAATTTTAGATTACCCATATTGCAGAAATTTTTTATATTCTTTCTAAACATTGTATTTAGAAATTGGTTAGCTTATTAGTAAATTTTTAGTCGATCACGTATCATTTAGATTGATGTTCATATCCTCTTAAGGAATTAGCATTATCATAATGCCTTTCCTTTTATAAGTTTCAAATAACGACAATTATGGAAATCGATTTGAAAAAAAAGGAATTGTTCTTGAGAATATATTATATCGATGTAATGCAAAATTATGTCTATCTTATTCGTTTCAAAAGTTTCTTCGGAGTTCAAAATTGGATGCCGCAGGATATTCTCGGTATTGTTACACAAAATTTTTCCGTCGGAATTTAACTTTCTATCTTTTCTAGAAAGAAAAAAAAAATCTCGACTATTTACTTTTTTGTATCAGCATCTAACGGATTTTATTTTACAATAAAGATTGGTTTAAACAAACAAACAATCATATTATTTAATGTGTATTCTTTTATTAAATATTTTTTATATCCTATTTTGTAAGTAATGATGTATAAAGGACGGAATTTTTGTCCGACTTTATCAAATTATTTATTGTAACATGTATGCTTATAATGTAAAACAATAATACTAGTTTGTACTATCGAACTATCAGAATGCCACCATTAGAACTATTATTTTGTTTCGCCAATATACTATGTTTTTAGATTTAATGAATTGAATTCATTACAAACTCTTCATTATACAAACTTTCATATACTTATACAGTCATAACTAGGCATGTTTATCTAACTTCCATAAATATGTAATATATTAATAATTAAAAGAGTTCAAATTATTTAATTTTTAAATAATTTAGATCAAATAAAAAAAAAAAATAAAATTAAATAAAATCAATATTGCTAAATTACATTAAATAGATTAATAAATAAGTATGTTTATTTAACTTTTATAAGTATATAATATATTAATAATTAAAAGAGTTCAAATTATTTAATTTTCAAATAATTTAGATCAAATAAAAAAAATAAATAAAATTAAATAAAATCAATATTGCTAAATTACATTAGATAGATTAATAAATAAGTATATTTATTTAACTTCCATAAAAATGTAATGTGTTAATAATTGAAGGATTTAAATTTCTGATCTAATAAGTAAATAAAAAACAAAAAAATTATTGTTTTATTTAATAGAATAATTTTTAAATAATAATTAAAAGATTTAATTTTCTGGCATTTTTGAAATAATTTGTATTTAACAAAAATAAAAACAAATAATCATTTTTTAAATGTTAAATTGCAATTATATTAAACAAATATGTTCATAAATATATTATATAATATATTAAATAATTAATTTACATTAAATAAACTTTATTGCAATTAAAATAATAAATGGTAAAATATAGTAAATTTAATTAGACATTTTCTTTGTTAATTTATATATAATATAATTATACCGTATATGTTATATTAAAGTAAACTTCCATAAATATGTCCATTTTATAAATTCGGCCAAATTTATGTCCGTTTTTATAATTCTGGTCAAATTTGCTAAAGGACATTTATGTCCGTTTTTATAATTCTGGTGGCTAAATTTGCAAACGGACATTTATGTCCGTTTTATAATTCCGGCCAAACTTTGCTGGGCGAAATTATCTTAATTCTGGCCAAATTAATGTATAACCTTGAATAAAATTTTTGCCTTTTTTAGTTACAAGGTGGTACAAAATGTACATTAATGCAATCCTTGACGATGAGTTTACTAGTGAATACACAGTTAAATTTGATAAACCGGATCTATCAGTTCCACTAAAAATATTCAGTTTATCGGGATATCCAGTTCAGTGAAAAAATTTTTGATATAGTGAAAATATATTATACTGAATTTTCAAAATAATTTCATGTTAATAAAACTAATATACACCATAATTTAATTTTTTGATCTTAGTTAAGTCATAGATGCCATGAAAATGAATAAAAATAATTTTAATTGAAAATATAACTTCAGCCAGAATTAAGATTTTTATAATTCTGGCCAAAATTAAGATTTACTGCATCACGTTTAGGAATGGCAACGGTCGGTCATAGTCAGTCATTGGTCGGTCATAACCGGTCAAGAACCTTTGACCGACCAACCGACCATTTGACTGACCATTGACCGACCGTTTAACCGATCCTGAAAATGTTTGCAAAACATTTTTTTTTATGAAATACTTAATAAAAAACATTTTCGCAACATTTTCCATTAAAATATTTGAAAAATATTTGCAAAACATTTTTTTATTAAATTTTATATTAAAAGACATTTTGCAAACATTTTCAGGATCGGTTAAACAATCAGTCAAACGGTCAGTCAAACAGTCGGTTAAACGGTCAGTCAGACCGGTCTGTCAAATGGTCGGTCAGAAGTCCTTGACTGACTGATATCGGTCACAGTTATGACCGGTCATAACCGGTTAATGACCATGACCGTTACCATCCCTAATCACATTACTTAAATTTTATTGGTTGCTAATCACATGATTTGGTTTATCGAAAATTGATCCGTTATAGCGAATATCGAGCTTTTACTAGTAAACTCTGGTATATTGAAACTATTTTAATATACATGATTTGGTTCCAGCAAAAATATCCAGTTTAGGCCTAAATCTGGTTTATCAAAGATCCGGTTTATCAAATTTCACTGTGTATCCGGTTTAAAGTTACCAACATTTAATTACAAATAAGGCAATTTTATAAGTTATTTGGACCAATGAGATGGACCAATCAGATCTCGTGGGCTAATCTGGCCCATGGGCAGTTTATAAGCTAGGATGTAGTGCACGTCCACTTAGCTTAGAAACTATGTCGATCATTTAGCTGGAAATGCGTAAAATATGCGTTTAAACAAAATTGTAAAAATCAACATATGATGATCAGGTGGATGAAATTAACAGAATTATTTGAAAGGAATGATTTGCATAGTTCTTTTGTTGTCTTTTTATGGAACACTAAATAAATTGTACGACTATGACAACAGATAAAATATAAATTTGTTTTGAACGAAAGCAACATCCCTTCCCTTTCCTTTGAATAACATGGCATGCTCAAAAATATTTTCAGGGGATTTACCTGAATTAACAGATGAAATTATACAGTATTTTATAAAAGATTCATCAACATTATATTCATGTATTTTAGTTAATAGATTATGGTGTTGTTTAGCCATTCCATTATTATGGGAATATTCTTTTTCAATTCCTACCCAACATTATCATTGTATTTAAACTTATTTATGCTTTTTAAATGAAGATGTTAAAACAAAATTATATGAATATGGAGTTAATAATTATTTATTATCTTCAAATACACTATTCAATTATCCTAGTTTTATTAAATACTTAAATATAGTCAAATTTTTAAAGTCTGTTCGAACGTGGATTGATACTGTAGTGGATAAAAACAATATGAAGTTCAAAATCCATTATCCACATAAAAGTCGAGTCCTGTTATCAATAGGGATGGAAATGCTCAGATCATGTGATTTCGAGCAGCTTTTGAGCTGATGTTATATCTAGTGGGTTTTGAACTTATTTGGGCTGAAAATCCTGTTAATAATAAATGAATTTGTTATCTTTTAGGATAATCAAAAAAAGAAGAAATTTATTAGTTAGAAATAATTTTATTAACTTTTAAAAATTGAGCCGAGCCGACTTCAAACCGACTTCGGAAAATTGGCTCAAAATAGGATCGATATCAAAATTATGGCGATTATTAACCAACTATTGGTTGATGGCCAATCAAATTTTTTTTGATTGATCGTCATCACATGCACTACTTGTGTCTTTAATTTGACGCAAGAAGCACACATTTTGCTTAATGCAAGTCGATGGTAAGCCAACGGTGAACCAAAATCGAGCTGAATGAGCCACTTCTATCCCTAGTTATCAGACTTAATTTATAGGTCATTACTCGAAATGTTTATTGAAAATGAAGGAAATTTATATTCTTTTGAAGTTGAACTGTCTTCAAGGTATAGTTACCACTACTTTAATAATAATATAGACTTGATTTTACAAAATCCAAGCCTTACATATAATATTAGAAATTTAACATTCCGTACTCATAATTATGATCCTCAAAATACTATTAAATTATTGGAAATTTTATATTCTAATTACAATTCAATCTCATCAATGGTTTTAGATTTTCCTATATATAATGATTGTCATTCATTAATTGAAAAATGTTTAGCACAAATGATTATTTCGCAACATGATCTCAGAAAAATTTCATTTGAATCTTTTGTTAATTTATATAATCCATTTTTAACATTAAAAGATTCTAATTGTTCAAATACTTTAAATACAACTATATTTTATTACATTGATTTTGAGAATACGATTAGTATTTTACAAGAAGTTTTTGATCAATTGAATGTTTTAGAATGTATTCATATTATCTATTGTCATTCTTTAAATTCTGATTTTGTTAAATTATTAAGGTTAATAAACCTTTTAAATTGAGCTCTTTATTTATGGATGAAATACTACTACATATTGAGTCATTACAATTACTATTAGAGAAATTTAGTGATTATCTTGAAAATTTTGGATTTAAATCCATAATGTATTATAATGAATATAATGAACCAAAACGACAATTATTTGAATTTATTACGAAATATTGTAAAAAGATTAGATATTTTGAATCGGGTATACCTGATGATAATAATATTTACTTATTCATTGAAAATAATCAACATAATATTAATTATCTTACTATTAAATTAAATACTTATAGTGATTATAAGGAATTAAGCTCAACTATATTACAGAATTTAGGACAAGTTCTTTCTTCTAAATTAGAATATTTATGTTTATCCCTTTCATTTATTAAGACAAATGATCTAGAAATATTTTTAAAAAATTCACAAAATACTTTTATTAAGAAATTATTAATTAGAAATATAGTGTCGGTTAAGTATGAAAAATTTTTATTTTGTATAAAGAAATATATTACGAAGAAGGAAAGGGTTAAATATTTGGCTATTACTAATGAAGATGATATAGATAATGAATTATTTACTTTAAAAAACGAAGTAAATGAATTTAAATTACATAATATTATAGTTAAAAAATTCTATGATTTAAATTTTGATCCATATAGTTTTATAGATAATAATTATTTGCAATAGGAATAAATAAAGACCTTTAAAACTTATCAGTTATTATAAAAGATGGAAGTTGTACTTTAATTCATTAATATATTGTAAAATATTGAAAACTTCTATAGTATCGATCAATCCTTAAAAGAACAGTACCTGCAACACCATGTTATGTTTGATTATGAAAAGCAAGCCTTTATATAAAAATCACCATAAAATATGTATAATGTCTGATAACCCCTAGAATTATTAAGCAAATAAATAATTTAATTGCAAAGTGTATTTGTGATATGATTAATCATTATTATAGCCGTTGTTCAAAAGATATGATCGGACTTATACTACTAAAAAGACTAATTTTTTTTCCGTTTATAAGGTTTCTCTGTAAACTTTCTATTTAATACTGCAATCTTTTTCTATTTCAAAAATATTTTTCTTTTGAGTTTACCTATGTAAAAATTTAAACATATAGTGCACATATTTGATCGGGAATCTTTGGTGTTGAAAAAATGATTTTTTATAATCTTTTATGATCTCTCACAATCTTATGATCTTTACAAAGGTTTATATAATACAGATCTGAAAAAACTTTATTATTTATATATATTTATGTTTCTAAATTATATTAAGCAAAAGAAATTTTATTTATTCACTTATTATTGTAAAATTTTGACTTAAATGAGATTTCCTATAGTTTTAACTAAAGAAATAAAACATTTTGATGAATTTTAATCAATAAAACTACTTAGACATTTTAAAAATAATATATTGTTATAAAATAATTAGGGTGAGTTAGTTTTGAAGTTTAAAAAAAAGATCTAATTTTCGTTCTAGTTACTTGAATTAAGTCTTCTAAGTGTATTAATATTTAATAGTTTGAAAAAAGTAATCAATTGAAAAAGTTTGAGTATAAAGTCGTGTAATATATTATGAAAATTTAAAATTTTTATTTCTAGCCAAAATTAAATATATTTCTTTATATAAACCAACATGAACTGATACATCATTCTATTTTAGGTATAATATTTCACATAACCATTCCAGATTAATTTTAGTTTAGTGTCTCCCCCTCTATTTTTGAAAATTTTAAAGGTAATTTAAACACATGATGTTAAAACATCCCCTCTCTTTTTTAAATATACTGGAACTGAATATTTCCACGATTTTACCAAAATTTCTGAAATTTTTAAAACTAATTATTAGTTTGGAATGGTATTTTTTACGCTTACCATTTAATTGAAATAATTAACAATCTTAATAGTGAATAATTTGATCAAATTAACAATTATTTAAAAAAAGGAATGGCTCACATGTTATTTTTAATTCTTAATACTATGAAAACAAACAATACAATATAAATAATATAAGTAATAAATAATACAATAAAAATAATAACAATAAAGAATTTTTCTAACTATCTCCGGGGTGATGATCACTGGTGAGCTTATAACGATCGACCAGCATTCAAAAAATATAGTGCCGGTAAAAATTGATAATTCTGGCCAACGGTGATGATCACGCAAAAATAAAATATACTAATTTAACATAATATAATAAAGGATGGTCTTCCTGGATATTTTGTGTAATAAACAATTTCTTTTTTTCCAAAAAATCTTCTCTTTTAGTAATTTGCGTGATACAAATGACCATCCCATATATTCATTAGGTGATAACTAATTTAATTATTGTGTTCATAGATATCACATAACAGATAATGAAAATATCATTTATCTTAAAGACTTGCTTTTATCATAATCATGCTATGGCATATCATATTAACACCAGTTAGAATACCAACATTTATTATTTTACGTTTATAAATACATTAACTTATCGTCTTATCCCAATGAAGATTTTATAAATACCTTATTTATTAATATTGTAAATGGTTATTTATATAACTATGTGCATCCATATATAAATCATCATATTTTTGAACTATAATATTATGTAATTTATATTCATTTACTTCATCTTTTAAAAAAAATAATTTGACAGGTTCTGTACTACCATTTGAATCTGCTTCTACAATAGCCAAATATTTAATCCTTTCCTTTTTTATAATATATTTCTTTATAAAAAATAAAATTTTTGTATCTTCTTTTCTCGGGGGTGTATACTGGAATTTATTACTAATTAATAATTTCTTAATAAAAGTATTTTGTGAATTTTTTAAAAATATTTCTAGATCACTTGTAATAAAAGAAAGAGCTAAACATAAATATTCCAACTTAGAAGGAAGAACCTGTCCTAAATTCTGTAATACAGTTGAACTTAATTCACTATAATCATAATAACTATTAATATCTGCTTCAATAGTAAGATAATTAATATTATGTTGATTCTTTTCAATGAATAAGTAAATACTATTATTACCATAATAAGGTATACCCGAATAAAAATATCTAATCTTTTTACAATATTTCATAATAAATTCAAATAATTGTTGTTTTTGTATTCTATAAAAGACTTGTCCTATTTCTCCACTTCCAAATCCAAAATTTTCTAAACAATCACAAAATTTCTGTAATAATAATAGTAATGATTCAATATGATCATTAGGTATTATTTCTTTCATAAACAAAGATCTTAATTTAAAAGGTTTAATAACCTTAATAATTTGTTGAATAAAATCAGAATTTAAAGAATCACAATAAATGATGTGAATGGATTCTAAAACATTCAATTGATCAAAAACCTCTTGTAAAATATTAATTATATTTTTAAAATTAATGAAATAAAATATAATTGTATTTAAAGTATTTGAACAATTAGAATTTTTTAATGTTAAAAATGTATTATATAAATTAATAAAAGATTCAAATGAAATTTTTTTGAGAT
This sequence comes from Oehlia diaphana, assembly GCA_003833135.1. NCBI lineage: Eukaryota > Fungi > Glomeromycota > Glomeromycetes > Glomerales > Glomeraceae > Oehlia > Oehlia diaphana. Next base: position 33,071 of record QZLH01000755.1, on the reverse strand, counting down.
TTTTTTGTGAAATAATTATTGGTGATAAATAATTTTCAACTAATTTATAATTTTTGATTTTAATTCTATATTTAGGAAATTTAAAAACAATCGATGAAATTGAATTGTAATTTGAACATAAAAATTTTAAAAATGATAAGGTATATTCCGATTCCAATAAGGAATCATAACTGAGTGTTAACCCTCTGATATTGTATTTAGTAAGATTTGGATTTTGTAAAATCAAGTCTACAGTATCATCAAAATAACTAGTATAAGTAAAATTCATGTCCAATATAACTTCAAAAGAATGTGAATTTACTTTATTTTCAAGGAGTAATACTTCAATTAATGACCTATAAACTAATTTTCCTAGCATATGATTGTAATTATACTTTAAAGTAATAACCCAATCTTCAACAGAATTACTAATTTTAAATGTATCCAAGTATTTAATATATCTAGGATAATTGAATGATGTATTCGAAAGTAATAAATTATTATTAATTCCATATTCATTAAATCTTGCTTTTCCATCTTCATTTAAAAGGCATAAATAAGTATTAATATAATGAGAATTTTGAGTAAGAAGTGAAAATGGATCTTCCCATAATAATGGAATGGCTAAACGACACCATAATCTATTAACTAAAATACATGAATATAATGTTGAAATATCTTTTCTAAAATACTGTATTATTTCATGGGTTAGTTCAGGCAAATCTCCCGAAAATATTTTTGAGAGTGCCATGTTGGTACTTGGTAAAGGAAAAAAGAGTTTGCTTTCATTTCAAATTGAAATAAATTTATAGTTGTACAATTTTATTTAAAAAGATAACAAAAGAACCAAAAATAACATGTAAATCATTACTTCTTTAAAATAATCCTATTAATTTCATTTCATCCACCTCATCAACAAAATTGACTTGAGAAAGGTTAGCTCTTTTGTCGATCAGGTGGATGGGTGTAATTCCGGGTTAAGTAAATTCTTATTATAAAACGTATATAATTATTTATTCTTTATGAGCAGTTTATTATTGTCTAATGAAAAAATTACTACGCAATTTCAGGTATATTAAGTATTATTAAATCACGTTATTTTTATTTTATTGATCTACCGGATATCTGGGGTGATCACATAATTTTCGGTCTAACACTAATTATTGTAAGATTTTAACGTAAGAATCTTACCAATTAAAATTCACATTTTGATTACGTAACTAGAAAGAAAATTATGAAAAATCTTTTTTTTTTTAAACTTCAAAACTAACTCACCGTATTTATAAAATGTTTTAGTTTTTATTGATTAAATTTATCAAAATATTTTATTTTTTAATTAAAACTATAGGAAATCTCATTTATGTTACATTAAAATCTATATTTTTATTGTATATTATGGCTGAACAGGCTGGCACATTTTTTGAAAATAGCGATAATGAGAATTGGCATCTCTTGCTCCAATGATGAGTCTTTTGATTGTATTAATATTGAAAAAGTAATTAATTGAAAAGTTTGAGTATAAAATCTTGTGTAATATCAAATTTTTATCTCTAGTTAAAATTATATATGAACTGATACATTCTACTTTAGGTATATTCACATAACCAAATTATGTATCATTCTTACACTTACCGGATAATTTAATAAAAATTATTGACAATCTTAATAGCAAATAATATAACTGGCCAAAACAAACGTTTGAGATAAATTTTAACTCATAATTTATCAATAATATTTTTATCTCGCAATAATAAAATTACTGATTACTTGTATTTTGATTTTTTAATAATTATTGCTGAATGTCTTTTAATCATTTTTTAATGTAAGAAAAAGCTCCTACAAATTTCTTAAAAAGCTTAAATTAGCTTAATTAATTTAAACCTATCATCGTTCAAAGAAAAAAGTTAAATACTGTATTTTATGGTTAAAAAAAATATACAAAAATTAATTTTTTTAGATTTGCGGATTATGTTCAATTGATCTGAGATTCCTTGATTGAAAGATAAGTTCCAAACCCTAAGTTAATAAAATCAAAATAATTTATAAAATAAAATTTATCATTTTCTAAATAATTTAGTGTCAAACTTCTCTTTAACATTATATGATTTAAGGTACGAAGACCCCTGCTAATAAACACATGCTCTAAAGATGTTAGCCGTAATTCAATAAAATGTTAACACAATGACGTAATTAATTAATGCTATAAAAATCTTATAGCCGTAATTCAAATTTTTTTAAAATAATTAAGGTTAATATCTTTAACATATTTTTTTTTCTTTTTGTTAAAGCTAGTAGATTTGACAGTGGACACAATGATATTACATAATATCAAAGTTTAATGGTAAAATATCATCAGATAATATTCTGATGAATTCAATAAAGTGATAATTATCAAAAGTAATTCTAATTCTTTTTCTTCATCATATAAGTTAGTTATGATTTTGTCCCTTAAATTCATATCAAATTTATAATTTCCATTTGATGAATTTTTTGTTAAAAGCCAAATTATTGAACAAAAAGAATTAAATTTAATATAGTGGTTATACTATATGACCTGATCGCGGATCACGACTTAAATTAATTAACTAGAATATGCGATTTACCGGGGACTCCGTCCCTCGAAGTTTCCCAAGCATAATATTTATTTTATAATTTAAAATTTCTTAATCCCTTTAAATTATTTTCATTTTTATTTAGAGTTCTTTTTTTGATAATCAGTGTTTCAAGGTGTCCTCTCTTCTTTTTGAACTCTAAATGATATGGTTAAAAACAATGATTGCATTTACCATTATGTAAAGCTAAACGTTCTTTATGGAAACCACGCCCATAAAGAAATAATCCTATCATAGGAATTTTCAATATCTTAATTCCTAATCTTTTGAATATGGCTATCATAATTATGTATATTAAGACTATTTCATAAGAATCTTCAATCAAAAATTGTTTCCATAATTTATTTTTATTCATAATAACATTTACCTATTTGATTTTATAAAATGATGTTTAAATTTTTTAATAATTAAAATCAAATCCCTTAGGATATGTATTAAAATATTATGGTATATTTGAAATATTAGGATAAAATGATGTGTTTCTAATAATGATGATGTAGTACGACAATGAATGTTATAATAATTTAAACAATTACTTTTTCTGAAAACCAATCTTAGTAAAAAAGAAAAAAATAAAGTTATCACTCGTAAGCATTCCCATATCGAATGAATCGTAAACCTATGCCATCCAACCAACCAAATAGTATTTACATAATCATTATTTTTTTTTTGCTGAAAATGTGGGAAAGGAATATTTTAAAAATCTTAAAAATAATACTAGATGCTATATATTCTCATATAATCTTTTCCCGTTCTAATTTTTTGCTTTTTAATTTTCTTTTCTTATTTTTCCTCTTTTCTTTAGCATTAATTAATTACTAATATTTTTTTTTTTTTGTCATTTGGGTTCGGTCAAGGGATTGTGGACGGTACCGAAGTAACCTGGATGAACATGTTGCAGCAAATCGGCAAGTACGGGTTTTTTCATTTTTTTTTTCCTTTTTAGCGATAATTATTTAATAATTAATTTTATTACTTCAAATAAAAATTTTAAAAATAATTCAACATTTTCTGGATCGGTCAGGGATTTGTGGATGACATTGGGTTAGCGTGCCATGGAAAATCAGCAGGTACAGGTTCTTTTCCCAAATTATCTGTTATATTATAATTTTAATGATTTTTTTCAATAATTTAGGGGAAAAAAAGTAGTTATTTTAGCTCTTTAGGCTCATATCATATGGAATTTTTAAAACTTGTTTATTTTAATTTTATAGAATGTTACACGATTCACGCTGTTGACAATTTCATTATATTTTAATGACGTCGTAACTCTTTTTAATTAAGATATCTGATATAAAGTCTTTCAAAAAAGAACCAAGAGTTGATTTATTGATTTTCTAAATAATTTATAACTTGGAAAATGGAAAATTAAAATAATTTAATTTAGCTTTAAAAAGTTTGTGTTTCAGTACATTTCTTCTTTCTCATCAATATAACGAACTCAATGACAAAAATAAATTAAAATGTTCTTATCAGATTAGTATTTCTATATTAATATCAAATTATTATTTAAATTAAACCAAACTTTCAATTTTCTTGAGTTTAATTGGTTAAAGAAAGCGAATGAGCAAGGGTACAAATGTACAAAATTAAAACATTGCTTCTAATTTTATAATTTGCTTTACTCACATATTTAATAATAGAAAAAATATCAATTATTTCAGGAGTCTAAATAAACAAAACTCATGACTGAATTAAAATCAAAAATAAATATGCCAATTTCAGTATTAACCGGTTATGTTATGATCTCAAAAATAGGGTTAATTAATCTGGTTATATGTAATTGTGATCTCAAAAATTTGAAGCTTTAAATAATTGTTTTATTTTAATATGGTTATACCTCATTTATTTATTTTGTATACATGAAGTCATAATTGTACTCAAATTAAATATTGATAAAATTATTAATTTTTGTTCGAATTGCCAATGAAGATATCTATTCTTCATGTGCAGATGTGCTATAAAATATTTTATCTTGTGAAAATTGTGAAATAAATCTTTATAAATTTTTGTCGTGACAAATACAAATTAAATAAGCTTAATTTATGTTCAACAATTCATCATCTGAATTATCAACTTCAATATATTTTTCCTATTTTAGTTAAAAGAAAAAATATTATAAAAATTGTTGAAGTGAAATATTATAGACATTATTTATTTTGTGCGTAAATAAAATGCTTTACTTACTATTTTTTTTATTTTCATTCGTTTCGTCCTTTAATTCTTCAAAATTACGCTTTCTTGAAGAATTTACAGGTACAATTAAGCTTTGAGTAGCGGAATTTGTATTTTGTGTGGATGATCTAAAAAATATACGATATAATTACCATCAGCTATTTATTTTATATATTGACAAGTTTATATATTTATATACTAATTAATTACCTTTGAATATTATTTATATCATATTATCATATTCATATTCTCGTGTAAAGTATTCTAAAAACTAATAAAAGCCATCTAAGTTAATAAAAATTTAAAGTAGTAAAATTCAATTATTATCATCTGACCGTCTAATTAACATTTCAAGTTTTTTCATTAATAGTAAATTATATTACACTATAACATACCTTGTTTCATATTAAATGAAACCATTGAACCTATAGTTGAAGCATTGGAAATTAAATCACTAATGCTCTACTTGTATAAATTGCTTTTGGATGAGACTTTCACTAAATTCTGGTCCAAGTTTCTTTAATAGTATTAATTCCAATCTTTTTTTTTTCAGCTTGTTCAAATTCCACAATAGCATCACAATATAATAGAGAATTCAAAATTTCATAAATAGTTGGTCTTTTTGAAGGAATAGAATCCCAACATTTTTTCATTAAATCGTCATAACATTCAGAAGTATCTTCCATAATTTTAGGTCGTTCTCCATCAAGTATTTTAAATATGAGATTATGGACATATTCAACATTTGCAAAAGGTTTACAACCTGTTGTAACTTCCCACATAATCATACCAAAACTATATACATCAGATTCTTTTGAAATTGCAGCTCCTTTAAATATTTCTGGTGCAATATAAGGTATTACTTTATATATTTCATTATTTGATAAATGTATTATTTGCAGGTTGTGATAATTCTAAGTCTACAACTTTCCAATATGTAGACAATAACATATTTCCACTATGAAAATCTCGATGTATAAATACAAAATTTAGTAGTTAATAAATTTTAGTGTAAATATAGGTAATAATTATAAATATACAATAATAAATACCCAATTAATATTCCTCGTAAAATAAACAATTTATTGTTCCATGTACTAATATTTATAAAGTTCTTTTGCAAATAATCATGCAAATTTCCACCTTCTGCATAATTCAATATTAATATATATTCTTTTGTTATAGGATCTAGCGTAATGCCATAACTGATAACAGCCAATAACCATTCATTACATTGATAAAGTGATCTTAACTAAAGTATAAATAAATCAATTAATACAGTATTTTTGAAGAATATAAAATGCAAAATATTACCTCATTTAAAAGTATTTACTGATATTTTGTGAATCATGTAATTTTTTTACAGCAACATCAGTTCCTTCCCAAGTCGCTTTATAAATAATACTGATCCTCCCTCCGCTAGTGTTTTGATCTGGATAAAATCTTAAATATTTTAAATGAGATTATTGCCGAAAAAAGATTGTAAATCTCAGCTTTGAATAGACTATACTAATTTCGACCAGAATATTTAATATATTATGAATCAAAAAATTGGTAATTCTGATAGTTCCATCCTGAATTAACTGAAACGGATACCGGATAAAAACCGGATAAAACCGCTTCGGATCCAAACACTACCCTCCGCTATTTTCTTTAAATCCGTAATTTGAGAATATGGATCCATTTTACTTCTTCTATTTCATCTATTGATTTTTTATGTAGACTTAAACGAAGTTTTTTATTAATAAACCAATAAAGACCAGATGGAATACAAATCGAGTTTCTGTTCTTATAATTAGAACTAGGGATTATTTGGTGACTATATTTTAATAAAAAGTTTTTTTAAATATCTCATGTATACTTACCGTATATCTGAAATATTTTATAAATCCATTTTCTGATTGTTTATTTTGTTTTCATTTTTTTATACAATTTGATAACTGTCACAATTACATCATTACAGATTATTTTTTTAAGTTAATATTTTGATTGACTTTATTAAACAAATTTGCATCCATTTTTAATCTTTTCTTTAAATAAAAAATAATTTTTTTGAACAATAAACATTTTTTATTTTTATTAAACTAAATAAAATATCTTACAAATGATACTTTTTTTTTATCATCACAAATAAAATTTGTTTAAAGTTTTTATGAATCAATAAATAAAGTCATTATGAAAAATTATATTTAAATTTAAATTATACAATCCAAACACTCAGAATTATTTTGATATAAAATTTCAGTAAGCAAGCGGCTTGTATAATATGCTTGTGGATGAGTTTGTAAAACAGGAATATTAGCTTGTTCTTGTATCAAAATTCTATTTACATCAATAAATTCATACATATCATTTTTTAATTGATTATCAATATTAGGAACGTCATATTTTTGTTCATCATCACCATTAAATATATAATATTCATTAATACTTCTAAGCCACTCAGATATAGTATGTTCAATAATTACTATATTTGGTCTTTTGGAAGGATCTGAATCCCAGCACTTTTTCATCAAATCTATATAACATTTTGGAGTATTTTTTATAATTTCAGGGCGATCTCCTTCACAAATACTTAAAATAAGTTCAACATCATGTGCTCTATTATTAAATGGAGGATTACCTGATGTAAATTCCCACATCATCATTGAAAAGCTATAAATATCACTTGCTGGAATATAGGGTTCTTTTCTTAATATTTCAGGCGCCATGTAGGGTAAAACTCCATAAACTTCATCAATTTTATCATCAGAATTTTGTATAGGTTTGCATAATCCTAAATCAATAATATATATTTCATTATAATCATCTGATATTAAGATATTACCATCATGAAAATCACA
>QZLH01000755.1:0-24376 GCA_003833135.1 Oehlia diaphana | reverse complement strand
AATTACTTTTAGCATTTAGTTGTGCTTCTTGAATAAATCTATCAATAAATATATTTTTACTAGTCCATTTTGAAAAATCTTGCTGAAATTGTTTAATATTACATTGTTGGCACCATTTGTAATCAATATATGGTTGATTGCACTCTTTACATAAGTTGTTAATTTTAAAATTATCAGGAGTCATTTTGTGCCAATAAAAGGCTTTTTCCAAATTCTTCTCTGTTCCTTCACCATTTTCATAACACAAGGCAAGTTTGCGCATTGAACCTTCATAGCCATTTTCTACTGCTTTCTGAAACCAGTGAAAGGCCATTTTCAAGTCCTTCACTGTCCCTTCACCATTGTAATATCGTAAGGCAAGACCATGCATTGACTCTTCTTCACCCTTTTCTGCCGCTTTCTGATACCAGTGAAAGGCCATTCCCAAGTCCTTTGCTGTCCCTTCACCAGTATAGTAACATAAAGCAAGATAGCGCATTGACCATCCAACACCTCTCTCTGCTGCTTTCTGATACCAGTAAAAGGCCATTTTTAAATCCTTCACTGTCCCTTCACCAGTGTAGTAACATAAGGCAAGATCATGCATTGACCTTTCATCACCCTTCTCTACTGCTTTCTGAAACCAGTAAAAGGCCATTTCCAAGTCCTTTACTGTTCCTTTACCATTGTAGTATTGTAAGGCAAGACTGTGCATTGACCTTTCATCACCCTTCTTTGCCCCTTTCTGAAACCAGTAAAAGGCCATTCCCAAATCCTTTGCTATCCCTTCACCCTTATAGTAACATAAGGCAAGACCATGCATTGACCCTTCATCACCCTTCTCTGCTGCTTTCTGATACCAGTGAAAGGCCATTTCCAAGTCCTTCTCTGTCCCTTCACCATTGCAGTAGCAGTAGGCTAGATTTTGCATTGATCCTTCACGACCCTTCTCTGCCGCTTTCTGATACCAGTAAAAGGCCATTTCCAAGTCCTTTGCTGTTCCTTCACCATTGTAGTATCGTAAGGCAAGACCATGCATTGATCCTTCATCACCCTTTTCTGCCCCTTTCTGATACCAGTGAAAGGCCATTTCCAAGTCCTTTACTATCCCTTCACCATTGTAGTAGAAGTAGGCAAGACTGTACATTGACCCTTCATGACCCTTTTCTGCCCCTTTCTGATACCAGTGAAAGGCCATTTCCAAGTCCTTTGCTGTCCCTTCACCATTGTAGTAGCAGTAGGCAAGATTGTGCATTGACCCTTTATGACCCTTCTCTGCCCCTTTCTGATACCAGTAAAAGGCCATTCCCAAGTCCTTCGCTGTCCCTTCATCATTGTAGTAGCAGTAGGCAAGACCATGCATTGACCCTTCATGACCCTTCTCTGCCGCTTTCTGATACCAGTGAAAGGCCATTCCCAAGTTCTTTGCTATCCCTTCACCATTGTAATATCGTAAGGCAAGACCATACATTGACCCTTCATGACCCTTCTCTGCCGCTTTCTGAAACCAGTGAAAGGCCATTTCCAAATCCTTCACTATTCCTTCACCATTGTAGTAGCAGTGGGCAAGACCATGCATTGACTCTTCATCACCCTTCTCTGCCGCTTTCTGATACCAGTAAAAGGCCATTTCCAAGTCCTTTGCTATCCCTTCACCATTGTAATAGCAGTAGGCAAGATTGTGTATTGACCCTTTATGACCCTTCTCTGCCCCTTTCTGATACCAGTAAAAGGCCATTCCCAAGTCCTTCGCTGTCCCTTTACCATTGTAATAACATAAGGCAAGATTGTGCATTGACCCTTCATAGCCTTTCTCTGCTGCTTTTTGATACCAGTGAAAGGCCATTTCCAAGTCCTTTTCTGTCCCTTTACCATTGTAGTAACATAAGGCAAGATTGTGCATTGATCTTTCACAACCCTTTTCTGCCGCTTTCTGACACCAGTGAAAGGCCATTCCCAAGTCCTTTGCTGTCCCTTCACCAGTGTAGTAATATAAGGCAAGATAGTGCATTGACCTTTTATCACCCTTTTCTGCTGCTTTTTGAAACCAGTGAAAGGCCATTCCCAAGTCCTTTGCTGTCCCTTTGCCATTGTAGTATTGTAAGGCAAGACTGTGCATTGACTCTTCATCACCCTTCTTTGCTGATTTTTCTAACCAATTGATGTTATCACTTGAATCTTTGATATTAGTGCAAGTTAATATTTTTAATATTTTTCTTAACCAATTAATGTTATCACTTGAATCTTTGATATTAGTGGAAGTTGACATTATTAATAAATAATTTTATTTGTCAACAATTTAAAATATTTAATTTCCCAAATGGTGCATTCCAAAAAGAAAGAATCCTTTTATAATACTATATATGCTATGTTTCACTGCATTGTTGTACATTCACCACATTTCACTGCATTGCAGTTCATTATAACAAAATCATGTCTATTGCAAATCAATTTCTTACGAAATTGACGATTATTTATGCTGAATTTGCTGAAATTGCATAATAAAAATTTTCTAACTATAAATATATTAGCAAGTAGGATTTTAATAAATATAACTAGAGCTATACCCTAAGGTTGGTGGCTGGCCCTTACTAAGAGTATGATATATACCATAAATTTTAACACTTATTTGCAGAAACAATAATATTGGTAATAAATATATAATTTAGTTTTTATTTGAAATAAATAAATATTTTATTTTATTTTTTTTTTTTCATCTATACGCTTTCAGAAGCAATAGATAAAAATGCACCAGGTTATAGTACTCTACGAAATTGGAATTTTGAGTATTATAAACTACAGGCCAATGGATGACCCAACCATTCCTCCCGGTTGTCAATTTTCAGACATTTTATTGCCAAATTTCGTGTTCTTAAATAAAATGTATTTGAAAAGATAAAGAAATAAATTTACGAAGATATTCATGCTGGCGCAAATCATAACTTTGGCACAGTTATCATTAAGAACAAACCACTATCATTGGAAAAAGCTATCCGGAAAGAAAGTACCAAATCAAGCGCCTATTTTGCTAATAAAACAGTAAATTGTAAGAGAGAGGATGAGATAATTGATGTATCTGCTTGCATCATCAATGGATTGAGTGCACCTTCTGGAGATTCATTTTGCAGGGTTTATTTTGTTAACTCTCCTCAGTTTCTTCATATAGAAAGCCGTCAGTGCAAGCACCTGATGTCAAAAACAGTGGACAAAAAAATGTATGATGATTAGCGTGATGTTTTTTTATATTCTATACTAGTGGGTTTCCAATATAGACAATTTGCTGCTATTGTTGATTGTAATTGTTGGAGTTCATATTTACCAATAAATTTTGAAGAATACTATTTTCCGTTAGAATAATTTTGTCTGCAAATTTAGATAACAATTCTGGTGAATAATTATCTTTGAAATTTTTTTCTTTTAAATTATTTTTAATAACATTTTAAAGTTCTGTTGATTGAAAATAATTTGCAGCGTAAAAAGCTTCAATCATATTTTCTTTTGTTGAAGATTTTTCTCTATTTAATCCTGTATATATATATTCTAATACGATCTTCATTCCAATGGAATTAATCTCTGGTAAAGAAATTTGTTTTTCATTACTTTCCTTCATCTCATTATAAATTAATTTATTAAATGCTTTAGATCTTGCTGCTAAAATTGCTTGCAACCATATAACTCCTCATATTCTATACTTTGGGATTAATTATTAATAATCTTAAAATCTTGTTCTAATGAATTTCCTATCGTCATTGCTTGAAAAAAAATTTTTCCAATGAAGCCTCATTTATGCAACAAGAATTTGTACTAACCATATGGAAAATAATTTTTCCGCGCCTTCATGACAACTACAAAATTAAAGATATATATTGAAATGAATTGTATCTACAAACTTATGAAGTTTATTGTAAAAACATTTTTTTTTAAAAGAAAGGTCCTAACGTTATAATCAACTTACAATTTCATTTATTGGGTGAAGCTTTATAATATAAATGTTTTTATTTCTGAATTGTGACATGTAAGGCTCTTTCAATAGTTATTTTTTATGGTTAATCTTTATTTTTGCTAATCTTATTTTTATTAATCTTGTAATTTTATATTATTATTTCGTTATTTTTTGTTAGTTTCATTATCTTTTGCTAGTTATTAATAATTTTTTTGTTATTATTTTATTCTTTATTTTCTTATTTTTTGAGGTTGTTAGATATTATATTTTGTAAATTTTTTTTTTTTTTTTTTGAGGCTGAGAGGGATGAGTTTTTTTTTGTAATTATCAGATAACAGATAATAAACTTTCTTACATTAAATTGATTCAGTTATATTTGGTCATGCAATCATGCATATTTGTATTTCTAATAATTTGACTCTCCGCTGTATTTAAGGCAAAAAATAATGATTGTAGACTAACCGATATTGAAATTTACTCTAAATCAGAGTTAGTAAAGATGATAAAGATGACACATATATAAACAAAGTATTAGTCATGGTTGATAACAATATTCATTCACAATAGAATATAACATTGTAAACTTATATCATGTGATAAGTAAATAGTATAAAAAGGTACAAATAATAATGTTGTTTCCGAGTTCTAAACTCTCCTATCAAAAAAAAAAAAAAAAGATGCCGGGACGGTTCATACGAACAATAAAAGGCTTTTATGGATAATAACGTTGCCTTCGACCTATGAAGAAATTAAACTTTAAAACCTACTGTATAACAAAATGTGGAATTTTTAAGAGGTGGGTAATGAGTATTCTATCACCCACTGACCATAAGCCTTGACTGCACACCGCGAAAGCAACGTGCGAAGGTTTATGAGGGCTGACCGAACGGCTTTAAAGGGTTGCAAATAGATGACTGGGGCCCATCGTACGAGAACCCACCCCAAGGTTATATCTTTGAAAGTGGAGCCTTAGTTAAGGTACCTGAATATAAGTCATCAGGTTCAAATTCACCGTCTTGAAGATATAGTAGTTGGCTGACAAGTGCTCTGGAGTCACTCTTGCAAAGGATCTGATGGTCATAATATAGGATAATGATGGTGGTGAAGGATACCATGATATATATAGTCACTCCCGAAATGTATGCTTATCCCTAAGGTAGTTGGGTTATGGTGTACAACCACTTGTCAAATTGGTCACTGTTTACGATATCATTTTGGTATTCACTATTATGGCCTGAAGTGAATGAGCTAGAACTAACATAAGGTTTCAATACTAATTTATAGGGACCTGTAGAATGGTAGAACGCAACAAATAGAACTTCATAAAATTAAATCGGTTCTTACTGCTTCGAAACTTTCAGTTTACATTTTTCATTATTCTATGTTACCACATAATTGGTATTTTTTATCAGTATTTAAATGAAAATGGTCTCAAGTGATGCGACACATAAACACGTTATCAAGTGTCAAAAACGAACAATTCTAGCTTTTGAAGTTCTTGATTATGGATATCGAATGTCAAATAGTGTAGATTCCATTAATGTGCAAGATGATGTCGACGTAACAGTTCAAATAGACGACCCACCATCAAATGACCACCCAACTATTTTAGCATAGCGTTATAAGAAGACCAGCATACTGTATAATGAAGTAAAAAAAAAGAGATCTTTGTATATGGATAGCGTCAAAATAGTTTTATTATAACTCCGTTTTTTCGTGATGCGATTATATTAACGTAATCTCCTTAAAAAAAGGTGAGACCTAATTAGTGAACTCTTTTATCTATCTTGTGCAAGTAAGGTGAAAAAATAACAAACGAAATAGTCAAACTTACCATTATTTACATCATCAATAATATTAATCAAACGAACTCGTATATTCCGAAAATTGATAATAAGGTATGTTGCTCGACTAGTTTCTAAAAGGGTGTCATTAATGTTAATCGATTTTTCCAGCTCTATAGATGCTCAAAGTCAAAGCGGACATATTACTACAGTATTCTTGATCTTTTTGATATTCGCTGAATAATCGTGAACGTTAGCACGTGCCTAATCGGCGCAGTGAAAAAATTCACATCTGTAATTGTAATTTCAGACTATGGAATTTGGCGCAATGTCATCCTGCTCAAAATCTCAAATACAGATTGCCGATACTCGGGAACTTTCGGAAGTGTAAGTGATCATCATGTGATATAAGGAATTTGTGGCTCTAGTTTAAAAAGTTGATTCATAATGGAGCATCTATTTCGAGTAAACTATTTTCAAATACCAAATTCTTACTTTGATTCAATATTTCTAATTTAGCAAGACAAATTCCTATCGTCTTTTGAATCAATTAAAAAATTATAAACATTATTAAAAAAAATATTTTTGAATTATAACAAAAATGGCCAGTAAAATTTTGGAAAATATTAAGCCGTGTTCTTGTTGTTATAAAAATTTTTCTGAATGAGTAAGATCAATTTCAACCAATTTCAATCCTTCATTTACCATGGTGAGATGTTAATAGTTATTGCGTAATTTGCGATCAAAAGCTAGAATTTAAAACCGATTGTCAAATGGTGTTCATACTGCATTATAATTTATACATGTAGATATTGTTTGACAACAAATATTATTTTTTGGATATGTAAAAGAATTTTTATTATTGAAATCAGTGGAAATTATAATATGGTAAATTTTTATATTTTATAACAAAAATTCCAATCCGTTAAATAAGTATATAGTTTTATTCAAAAATAAAATGGGTTTCGTATTCACAAATTAAAATTTTTTAAAATAATAGCAGAAGGAAGATTTGGTATTATTTATAAAGCTTTACGTTGTTGCTATAAAAAAAAAAAAATTTTAAAATTCTCAAGAACCAAATAAATATTTTTAAATGAGGTAATTAATTTCAAAATTTATAAACTATAAAATTTTAGTTAAAACTACTTTATCAATGTTATGAATAGTAAATTTGAATATAATATTAAATGTCATCATCATAAAAGATCCTATAACAAAAGAATTTATGTCTATAATGAAATATGGAGATTTACATAATTATTTACAAAAGAATTTCGAAGAGATTACATGGAAGAAAAAATTGCACATTTTGTGGCGAATTTCAGATTTGTATTTATAACTTAACGTTAATTAATAATGATTTTAAATTATTTAAATAAAATTTTATTAATAACCAATATTTTATTTTAGAATTCAAACTATTCATGAAAAAGATTCGAAATTTTCATAGTGAAATATATTGATTAAAATAATTGAAAATGATAGCTCAATATCTAATTGGAAATTTAGGATTATCACGGTCTTCAAATGACATTCCACAAGATAGCAACATATATGGAATAATACCTTATACATATTGCATCAAAATATTTAAAGGCGTCAAATTTTCTAAATCATCTGATATATATTGTGTGGACATGATTATGTGGGAATTACCAACTGGTTGTAAACCTTTTGCTAATGCTGTATTTATTTTGAATTCAAAAGTTATCACTGTGATTAAATTCAAACAAATAATTCTCTTGATTACGATATCTCAATCCTCATCATCATAATCAGATTCTAACGAATAGTTCTCTTATTTTTACTGATCATCATTACCCATGCGTTTAGCTACAAAAATTTATTGCAACGCTAGGAAATTTTTTAATAATATCTCAAAATGATAGATTACATTAACAAAAATTGCGTATTAAACAATTATATGGACATATAAAAGAAATTTTTAATTTTATTAATAATAATATGAGTAAATACTATATTCATCATCAAAATCTGTAACTTTAAATTTCTTAATAACGCCTAATTTAATATATTTATTAATTATTTCAATATTTTCATCATTTTTATCTATGGTATTTTCTACGCAATTTACAATAATTTCTAAAGAAAGTGATTTTTGTGGTACACGATTTGTCCAATTTATGAAAAAGGACTCTAATTCTTCCGGAAGTAAAGTAAATTGTCTATGTAAATGATAAAATATTAGTTCATTAATATTTTGTGAATATTTCACAACTGTTTCTAATGCTTGCTTTTCGCTCAAAAATTCACCCCCACACCAAATTTTAATACTTTCTAAATATTTGCAACTATTAAAAATTATTTTTAATGTTTCCAATTCATTATTTTTAATTCCAATGGAAAGTTTTCTAAGCATTGTACAAAACTTAGAAATAGCTAAATTTAATAAATTATCATGACAGCGTTCAATCTCACCTATATAAATTTCTTTTAGATTTTTCCCATTATTTTCTAAGAATTTTATCAATAACCCATTGCTTGGAATTGTATGACAAATTTTTAAAACTTGTAATTGTGAAAAAATAACATATTGTAACTTTTTAAAATCAACAAAGTATTCTTCAGAATTAAATGATAATTCAAGTTCTTTTAAATTTGAGAAATTGGCAATAAAAGACAATGATGGAGTATAATAAATGCTATGGCTATAAATACTAAATTTAATTAAAGTTTTAGGAACTTTTGCCATTAATGAAAAAATTACATTTGGTATACAATTATATAGTATCATATCAAAGCGTTTCAAATTTCTCTGAACAGAAATTATATCTGCTATTCCATTCGAAATAATACTATTAAATTTTATAGCAAGTGATTGTATATTATAACATGTTTGAGATAGTTGATAAAATAATTCGGTGGAAATATCTGAACCACAGTATAATTCTGAGAGATTTTTTAAACAATCTTTTGCTCCAGGATATAAGGAAAAGGTTATATTTGGAAATGGGGAAAAAATTTTTAGATTTCTTAAAGAAGAGATTTCTTTCATGAACATTTGGAGTACTTCCTGCGTAACTATTTGTGTATAATTTGTAAGACTTTGTGATAGAATATTTTGTTGATTTTTAAGAAGCCTTTCAATTTTGAAATAAACTCGATTAACTGATAGAACTTTACAAAATGATGCATAATTGAAAGTGGGAGGTTTTAAAGTTGGGGTTAAAATAGTAATTGCATTTTTAGATAAAATTTCTTTTGACTCATTTGGAAGGCAAGTAATTAAAGTACTAAAGTTCGAAGTAGTATAATTCCATTCATTTCTCCACAGAATTCTTACTGAAACTTCACACCAAAGACGATTAACTAATATGCATGAATACAAAGTACGTATGTCACCTTCCAAGTATTCAAAAATCTCGTACCAACAATCAGCAAGAAGTTTAGACATTGTTTTTTCAAATACAACAAAAAAGATTAAAATGAGGCGAAAAGTTCATTATTTATATTTATGCCGATCGTGTTACAAAACACAAAGGTCATTTGGTCTTACAAGTTTTAATTAAGTGTAACATGTAAAGTTAATACCTACGTATATGTGATTAAATTTTGTACGATCCAAGAGTGCTGTAACAGTTCAGACTAATAAACAAGAGAGATTTTTTATAATTTTTTTTTATTATATTTCTTAAATTTCATAAAAAATATCACTTTTTAATTTTGACATTCATTATTAATTTCTTTAGGAGTGAAACGATATAGAAAATATGACTTTTTAAATTTAAACTCGAAATAAAATATTAAAATGAATTTAATACAAATATTTACATATATGTGGAAATTTAAAATTTCTAAGAAAAATTAAGTATTTAATAAAGTTGGAATCTTTAGTATTACTAGTATTTCGGATAATTTTATTTTTCCAGATATCTGGATATTATATCTGGTTATAAATATCTGGATTTTTGATCCAGAATCCGGATAATAAATTTTTTTTAAATAAAAACCATTTTTTTAAAATCAAAAACTCGATTTTCGATTTCAGGATTGATAGACAAAATTGAATTTCAGAAATATTTTAAAATTTTTACTACTTCACTACCACCATAATGGTTGTGGCGCAGCAATTTTGATGACCACGATAATGGAAAATCAAACTTTTTATTATTTATAATTTTTGTCCATGCTTAATTTATATTTATTGTGATACATTTATTGTGTACAACTGATAAAAAAATATTTTTCAAATTTTTGAAAAACTGGTAGCATAATTCAGGTAAAATAATTCCGGCCAAAATTATTTAATTAATAAAAATTTGTTAAAAGTTAAATTTAACAAGTAGATAATAAATTTATTAGTAATTGTTTTGGGATTTTGTTGATTAGCTAATAAATTTTCAAATGAAAATATTTCATCATTTTAATCATTGTATAAAATAAAAAAATTATTAAATAAAAATAAAAAAATGTTAAAGTAATACTGTATAGCTGATAGTACGTTTTTTCATAAAGATAAAAAAAAAATAAATATTATGAAATTTTTGTTCACGTAGATCATCAAATTCAATTTATTATCGTAAATTTTGATTGGTTAATTTTAAAATAGTTGTTATTCTATGTTAAATATTTAATAATAATTTATTGTAATTATTGTATAAAAAATAAAAAAATATTTTATTTGGAGCTAATAAACTAAGTTTATAAGGCATTATTTGAAGTATTCATGGAAAACGAAGGAAATTTACATTCTTTTGAAGTTGTACTGTCTATTTTTCATGGTTATAATTATTTTGATGGTAATTTAAACTTAAATTTACAAAATCCAAGTCTAACATGTAATATCAGAGGTATAACATTTCGTAATCGTGTTAATTCATTTTTCAAAATACTATACCACTTTTGAAATTTTTATTCTAATTATTATAATTGCAGTTTAATTTCATTGTTTGTTTTTGAATTTCCTAAAAAAATCACCACAGACAGACAGTTAGGGATTGGAATCGATTTCCATAATTAGAATCGATTTAGAATCGACTAACTGTGATTAATCGTTTCTCAAATTTCGATTTTAAAATTCGATTTCTATTTCAATTAATCGTTTCTAATCGACTGTGTATCATAAACTTGTGGCAGGAAAATTTCTAATGATCACAAATAACATATAAGTCATTTGATTATTAAATTTTATGATTTGCAACGTTTATTGCACGAATATCAGTGATAGGCGGTAACTCTGGCCAAGCTTATAATTCCGGTCAGAATTATAACTTTAGTATAACGCGAAGATTTGATGTCACGTGATTTATAATTTCGTAATTCTGGCCGGCACTATAGTTTCGATTTTTTATTCGATAATCGATTCTCGATTAATTCGATTTTGGCAGAATCGATTCCAATCCCTAATTATTTATTCACCACTAGCCAATCATTAATTGAAAAATGTTTATCTGAAATAATTATTTTTTTATTTTTTATTTTATTTTTTTTTTTTGTTAGTAACTTGCATTCTTTATTTATCTTATTGCATTATACATTTTGTAATATAAAAGTAATACATAGTAAAGAATACTATCTACTAACTCCATATTATTTATGGATGTATTAATAAAAATATTAATACTAAAACTATATTAATACTATACTACTGAAAATTAAAAAATTCTAACTATCACAAATTACACAAATCTGGTCTATAAACGTATCTCCACGTATCTTGATAAGTTTTATTAATAACTAAACTGTTCTAACTCTATTTTCTACAATAATTTCTTTTAATTCTTTTTGCATTATATTGATGTTTTTGCACTTTTTTTAAGATATTTGTTTTTTCTTTACTACCATCTTCCAATGATATTTCCGTTGTCACGTCCGACTGATCTTCACGCTTTCGTTTTTTAAGAAACGAAATATAAGATAAACCGAAATAAAAAAAAAATAAACAAATAAAAAATAAAAAAACACACCTTTATTAATTTTAGAACTGAAAGAACTAAAATATCTAAAAAAAAAAGAAATAAAATTATTGAAAACGAAATATGAAACAGAAACAAAATAAAAAAAAATAAAAAAATGAGTAAGAAACGAAACGTAAAGTGAAAAATAACTAAAACAACTGAACCTTAATTGCAGAACCGGAAGGAACAGAGGAAATGAACCTATACTGAAAACGAGATTCGATAAACAAATAAACATGACGCGATCATGTGGCAAATATAAGGAGTAACATAAAGTATTTACCAAAAAAATTTACGTTCCGTACCTTATATAAGACAAGTAACGTAATAGATCATGAGACTTTTACGTTACTTACTTATTTACCACAGTATCGCCCCAAGATTTCTAAGTAAAATTCCACCCCCGCGTGACCAGTGATGTAAGGGTCGTGAAAAATATTTTTTTCACCACTAAAAATTTTGTCCCCAGAATACTTATGAAAAAATGAAAACGGTGGGGTGTGACGCGGGGTGACATTTTGTGCAGGTCACGTGGAGGTGAGAACGACGCAACTACCCCAGAAAAACTCTTCGATCACGTGATATAGTGCCACATATGTGGCACATATTCTTAGATAAACAAATAATTATACTAATATCAATCATCTTTTTTTCTCGCAAAATATAACACGTTAAAAAAAATATAACCCGTTTTAAAAGTTAAAATTTGAAGATTCAAAAGGTATGTATATGTGTATATTATGGTTTTTTTTTATATTTATGTATTTAACAATGTAAAATATATAATTACGCATATATTTTGTTTTTTTTTTTATTTTTTATTTATAATAATGTATTTTAACAATGTAAAATATGTAATAAAAATGACTTCTATTGGTAAAAAACAATGTTCTAAATGTTATCAGCATCCCTATAAAAAATAAATGTCCGGAAAATGTCTACGAAAATGTCTGGAAACTGTCCAGAATAAATCTGGAATGTCCAGAAATTGTCCGAAAAATGTCTACTTTTTGCTACAGGTTTGATACTTGAAATTTTTGACATATCCAGAATTTGTCCAGAATTTATCCAGAATATGTCCAGTATAAAATTTTGGACAAATTCCGGACATAGTAAAAATTCAGAAAATTTGAACTGGACAAATTCTGGACATGAAAAAATTCTGGACAAATTCTGGACAAATTCTGGACGCTACTTCCAAAAAAGGATAAATTAATTTTGTAAAAAAATGCAAAAAGCACAAAACTGACATTCATAACCTTCTTTGTCATACTAATTAAATTTGTTGAGCAGGCAAAAATACTATATATCTATGATATAAAAATTTAGGTTAAGAGCAACTATGATGATGGTTACATATTAAACATCTTTTTATAACAAATTTTATGAAAAAATATTTCAGGTCAATTTCCGGACAATTTCTGGACAAAAATGAGTGTCCGGAAACGAGTGTGTTTTCAGAACAATTTCTGGACATTAATTGTCCAGAAAATGTCCAGGTACTTTGGACAAATTTTCTGGACAATTTCTGGACAATTTCCGGACACTTATTTTTTATAGGGCATTTTGATACAAATTTTTTTACAAGTAAAACTGGACGTGATTTAAAAACATGTATTAATTGTCGGGAACAAGCAGCTACTTTTTATCGGACTCATCATCTTAATGATAAAGATCAGCTAGAACAATTATATTGGAAAGATGTTAAAAAAAGCTCTATGATAAAATTGTGGAAATTGGGAGTAATGAATACTTGGAAAATAAGGAAAATGGTGTTCTTTTTTTATGTATACTTATAATGGAAAATGAATTATTAAAAGAAGAGCCATGTAATATTTCTAAACAAGTTGCAAAATTAGTGAAACAAGCAGATGGCTATTATTATATGTGAGTTATTTTTATTAATATTATATTAAAATAATAATTACTACTATATTTACTAATTATTATTATACTTTTATATAGTTACAAAGAACACTATTTATCAAAAAAAATCTGATGGAATTTATACTTATTGGTATTATTGCTCTCAATGTCAGCAATTAGCAAAAAAACCTCATAAAAATGAAGATCTGAATAAACAAAGAGATCGTGAATATATAAAACGTTTTGACTGTAATGGACTTATAACTATATCTATTAATATGAATACTTTTTTTGTGACTATTCATCTTAAACATGACATATTGCATAAACGTCCAGAAAGATATGCTATTAGTGATACAATTAAAGAAAAAATAAAGCAATATATCAATTTTACACCAAAGGATATATTTCGGCAACTTGAACAAGAAAATCCAGATTTAACCCAAAAACAAGTTCATGCATGGTGGGCTAATTTATTAAACAGGAGTATATTCGTGATAAAAATAATCAATTGAAATCTGCAAAATTGCTCCTTGAAGAATATAACTATAAAATTATTTTAGTGAATATTGAAGGTGAATTAAATTACTTGGGATTTATAATACCCTTCTTTAAACTTTTGTCAACAAATAAGGAAATTGTTGTGGATGCAACGTGTAAGTAAAAAAGATTTTTTTTTAATTTAATTTACTTATTTTAACTTTTCTTTATTTTGCCAGATAAAACAAATGCTCTGGGATTTGAACTCTTTTCAGTAATTGGGCAATCAGATGGTGCTGGTTTTGCACTAGCTTATCTTTTATTAGATAGTACAAAAAAAAATGATGGTATACGAACAGAAATTCTTGTAGAATTTTTTAACCAATTGCAAATTAAAAGGTTAAATTATTTACAATTTTTTTTAACTGACAAGGATTTCGCTCAGATTACAGCTGCCCAATCAACCTGGAATAACATAAAAATACAATTATGTTTATGGCATATCAAAAAAGAATTAAAAAAAAAGCTTTCAGATAATACATATCCAAAAACTACAACTTATAGTACTTATGATGCTCACGAAACATTTGATTTTATTGATATTGAATTTTATCCTGTAATATCTAATCAAAAAGAAATAAATTTCATTTTTTGTCCAAAAGATCTTAGACCTAAAATTATTGAATTATTAGAAGCTCATTTGCATCAACATCCTCTTATTTCCAATTGTGCAGGAGAATTTCTATCAAAAGAAGATATATGGAAATTATCAGTTCAGGAAATTTATGAATTTTGTTTTAAGTATGATTTACGATATGTGTGGGTTTATCTTTGGACCAAAAAAAAATGTGGATTCTATGGAGTCGTGCTGCTATTGAAGATCAAATTTGTATTTTTCATACAACAATGTTAATGGAGTCCCACTGGAAAGTTACAAAACGGGATTTTTTACCAAAGTTTTTTCATCCACGAATTGATCTTCTTATTTATATAATTATCAGCCGGCTGATCCCTCATCATCAGCAACAATATCAAAAATATTTAAATGAAAGAGAACACATATCTTGGAAAAAAGATTTCAAGAGAGAATGGAAAAAACTTGAAAATGTAAAAATCAATAATTTTTATTTAACAGATACTACAAGATGGAATTGTAGTTGTTTATCATTTGCTCGTAATAGATTTTTCATTTGTAAACATCTTGTCCAACAATATGGTAAACCAGAATCATTTTATGATGTCCATCGTCAAGAAAAATATCCTTTCATATTCTTTAATACTATGGAATATAATAGTAAATATTAATAATAATCTCTGATAATATTAATGATATTATTTTTTTAATAATAGATATTTTACGAATATTGAAGATGATGATAAAAATAAAACTGATAAAATATTTGATGAATATGAGGAATGGTTAAACGGTACATTAGAAATAATTCGTAGACAAAAGATTTTCGGTAATTATAGATGGGCTAAAGCAATAAGAAATAGTTTGGAGGGGGTTCATAAATTATATTCTGATGTAAAAACATATCAAAATCGCAATACCAATCCACGAACCTGGAAAGATTTTAATAAACATACTGTGTTTTTAGAATAAGCTGTTTTTTATTGTTTCTAATATGGTAATATTTTTATTATATATTTTACATTGTTAAATACATAAATATAAAAAAAAACCATAATATACGCATATACATACCTTTTGAATCTTCAAATTTTATATTTTAAGACGGCCGGGTTATATTTTTTTTTTAACGTGTTATATTTTGCGAGAAAAAAAAGATGTCGATATACAGTATAATTATTTGTTTATCCAATTAATGATAAGAATATGTGCCACATATGTGGCACAATATCACGTGATCGAAGAATTTTTCTGGGTGCTGTTGGGGTAGTTGAACGACGCTGGAGAAGATTTTACTTACTTTGCCAATTTTCTATATATTCGGTAAATCACATGATGATCGGTGGTTAATTACGTATTTTTTCCAATTATCAAAGTAAGGAGGTAATTTTGCGTACTGAACTTACAGAAAACCCTTGCGTACAGCTATTAGTAAAAAGTTCGAAGACCACCTTACCTTTTTGTACATATTTCAGGGTCCTTTATTATTTGACAATTAAATTTTAACAGTAAGAGTACTATAGGAGTGCCCAATTCATGATTTTTATTCTAATGATATCAAGAGAAGCAATACTGCATATTGCAATATTTTTATGTCAAAAGTGTATTGCTATGCAATTGCATATGCTATGTGGTTTTATTTTTGCATAATAACAACAAAATTGTGTTGTGTATTTTCGAATTTATGAAAAAATGCTTGATGATCACACAACAAATAAGCATTAAGCAAAAAGTGCATCAATTTAGAAAGCGATCGCCCTATAATCACCACATCAAGTATACTGTCGCGAAATTGGGAAGGATTCCGTTGATCAATGCAGAATGGTTACAAAAATTCCCAGTTATACAACATACAATGAAATAAAGCGCCGAAAAAAAAAAATTTTTTTTTAATAAATTTAATTTCTCTATTACTTAAATAACAAAATGACTTCAGTAAAAGGATGGATTGAGGAAAAGATAAAGAATGAGTATATTCGTTATTTTGAATATAATGAATTTAGTGAATTTACCGAAATTGGTAATGGAAGTTTCGGTGTAGTGAAAAAAGCAAATTTGGCTAATACCGGATTGGTCGCACTAAAAATTATAATTAATAAAAATTCAAATGAACTTAATGAGACTAATGATGAGGTAGTCAAGGAGGTATAAATCACTTTTTTATGTTGTACAGTATATTAGCTTAGTAAATACATATTGATAAATTAATTTCTGTTTAATTTGTTTTTTTTTATAGTTAAAACTCCTTCGCGAGGTTGATTATCATCCAAAAATCAATCGTTGCCTTGGAATAACAAAGGGTATATGTTAAGATTTTTTAAAAAATTTACTTGTACGGCTCAATCCAACTTATTCATATTTCAAAATTAATAGATTCTAAGAATTATATTTTGGTGATGGAATATGCCAATGAAGGAAATTTAAGAGATTTTTTGAAAAAAAAATTTACTTCTTTGAAATGGAGTGATCAAATTCAAATGGCACTGGATATTACTAGTGGATTGAAATTTTTACACTCCAAAGAAATAATTCATAGAGACCTGGTGAAGTTAAATTATTTTTTTTTGTAATTTTATTTTGATGATGATAATTTTAATAAATATTGCCAATTATTTTATAGCACTCGAAAAATATCTTAGTGAATAATGGAAAGTTATTAATTGCAGACCTTGGATTATCTAAAAAATTGGCAGAAGTTACAACTAATTCAATGGGTAATAGAAAGGGGATGGATGGATATATTGATCCGCAATGTTTTAAGAATAAAAAGTATAAAAAAGATAAGAAATCCGATATCTATAGTTTAGGTGTTTTATTATGGGAAATTTCAAGCAGACGTCCTCCTTTTTCTGACTGGAACCGAAATTTAATTGGCCACTACATTGAAAAAGGTGATAGAGAGGATCCAATTGAAGGTACACCTCCAGAGTATATGAGTCTTTATCAAAAATGTTGGGATGATGAACCAAATTCAAGACCCAATATTGGAGAAGTACATGAAATTTTAAGTCAATTAAACACTGTTGATCTACGATCTTTGCAACCTAATATATACAATATTGACGACAAAAGTAATTCAAAAATTAACGATAATGATGATTTAAATATTTCCTCTGATTTTTCAAGTAGGTTTAATATATTAATTATATTGATTAATAAAATGAGTTTTTTAATAATAATTTAATTATAGTCAATACTTCGGTGGTCCCATTTATAAAATTTCTTCCTATAATGAAAGAAATTGAAAATATTTTTGGAGAAATTGTCGAATTAGTAGAATCTGCTGAGCATAATAAACGAACCTGTAAAATATTAAAAAACCGAGTTGGTGCTGCAGGATCAGCCGTACAAGATCTTAGAGAAGATAGAAAAGAGTTTTTTAATAATAAAAATTATTCATGTTTACAAGATTTATCAGATACTATAACACGAATTAAAAAATTTATATCAGAAATTTCTCAAATGAAATCTTTGATAAAACATATTAAAGTGAAAAATATTGAGGAAACTTTTAAGAAATTATGTGAAGAATTTGATAGTTATTTTAAAGTATTGTTTTTTTCTATTGACGTTAAGACTGCTGATGAACTTAAACAATTAAAAGACGATCAAGATGAGATAACTAATGTGAGTTTAACAAATTGGGCTCTATTATACATATTTATATATATGAGTATAAAAATTAATTATATTGTTTTTTAATAATTTTAGTATCTAAAAGAAATAGTGGCTAGTATAAAGCTCAAATTGAATTATGGATTATTCTTGAATGGGTATAGCATAGAACCAAGTAAACAAGCTATATTTACTGAAAATGGAGAATTGAATATAAGTTTATATGAAGGTCAACCTTTAGTGTATACTTTCATAAACGATCGTAACTCACGTAAAAATTTGTTGAGTTTTAATTCTGATGATAACGGCGTCGAACTCGACGAATCTTTACGACCATCAGATATATGTATTAATTTTCCTGTTGCAGAAATTACTTATATTGCTGATTTATCAGAATCTTTTTCAAATTTTATAGATGATGATAAAGGAAAGTTATATGAAATGTACGGTCATCTTTTTCCAAAAAAGATTTTAATTGGTGGCAAATTATTTATCGATGGTCTTAAATCTGTTACTTCAACACAAATCGACATTTTTAACTCTTACCTAACTTGGGTATATAATTCTACTAAACATAAAAAAGAAACCCCATTTAATAATTTATCTGCTTTTAATTTCTTCCCAAAAATATTAACATTGGATGGAATAACTTTAGATACTCATGAAAAATTTACCAATTGGGTGAATAATTTATACCGAGATGATACAGTCAAAATAATTTCTTATAATAATCTCATTCCAATTTCTCAATTAAAATCCGACCCAATATCATTAGTAAATGAGATACAACCTGGAGTTTCTAATTTTAAAGAGAAATTGACTTTAGAAAATTGGGCTAAGAATTCAAAATATGTAAGATGGGTTGAAGAATTTCAACTTCTTCGAGGTTTAATAATTGATCAAAGGTTTGAATTAAAAATTAGCAAGGAAAATGCTATCGATTTAATTAATATTCCTAATATAGAATCAAGTGATAAATTTTATATAAGAATAGTGAAGCCGACGACTACCTTAAAAGAAATTTTAATTAACAACCACATCTTTTCAGTTAACAATAATGAAGATGTAGGCTCCTCCTTCCCGTTTATTAAAGTATCAGATGATCCTAGTTATGAGGATTATGCAAATTTTCTAGTTAAATGTGAACAATATAAAATTTTATTTAATAGGGATAATATTAAACCTTCAGAAAAGTTTAAACAAGCTGTAGAGAAAGCACTTGAAGATATGAAACCGCTTATGTGCTTACAAGAAGTTTTTGACGAATATGGTCATTTTATTCCATTAAATATCATATTAGGAAAATCTCTTAGGAATACTATAGTAAATTCATCTAGCATTTCAAAAAAGATTGATTTGGTATCACCAGTATTTGAATCCTTAAAACCGCTTTTATCTGATTATGGTATTAATTATCTTATAACTCACAAAAAGCATACTATCGGAGAAAATGAATTGTCTGAATGGATTCAAGATCCGAAGAACGAATTGGAAATAGAAATTATTGAATCCAATAATATAATTCCTTTGTATAGTATACTTGAAGTAGAACAAACGAAAAGAATAGACACTATTTTGAATAGGCAAGATAAATTTAGGATTATAATGACTGGAAGTATTGATTTAAAGGATTCAGATATTACTAAACAGGTGATTGTAAGTATAGAACCATCGTTGGATAACAAAAATTACGAGGTTTTTGGATCAATTGTTTCAAAAAACAATTCAAAATTGGATGATATTTTCATCACATTTGGATCATATGAAATTAATGAATTTTTCGTGACAATAGATTCTTCAAAGAATACAAATATAAGCATAGAGGAATGTTATATTATATGGATGATAATCGGAAATCCTTTAGAATTATCAGTATTTTATCCAAATAATCGAGAAATACAGGTCGATTATTTCAAGAAAACTATCACATTACAACATAACATTCCTATCTATTCTATTCAAACTTCTCATCAGTTATCTCAAGGATATGATTTCTCTATTAAATGCTTTGAGCCTATAAATATTAAGTTAATCAGATGGTCAAAGAACTGTATTTATTTGAATATTCCAAATTCAAGTATAGATTTCAATTCCAATCAATCTAAAGTTGAAGTAACTGTTTGCACTCTATCTCATTCAGATCGTGAAAATATGAAGATTGATATTAACGGCAAGAAATATTCAATGGGATATATTTTAACTGAAAATAATCATGGGGAAGGTATGTAAATTTTTATAATCATAAATAATATGAACTTATTTTAAACTTTCAAAAGTAATTAAATTTTTTTATAGAACCGCAGTTAGAACAAACAAACATACTAAGATATATAGACAACCGATACCCAATAAAAGGAGAGCTGAATGAATTAATAATGCATAATGATAATCTAGAAGGTCATTTGGATTTAGCCGATTTCATTAATTTAGAAAAATTTCAATGTTCTAAAAATAAATTAACTAGTCTGGATATTAGTCAAAACGAAAAGTTATCTGATATTGATTGTTCCCAAAACAATTTAATTAGGTTAGATCTAAGTAATTGTTTGAATATTAAATCTGTTACAGCTAATTATAATCAACTTAATGAGCTGAAACTACCTGCTATTATAAATAATGATAAATTGGAGTATTTAAATTTGCTCGATAATTCATTTTCTCAGAATTTAAATTGTTTTAGCCGCTTAGTTAATTTAAAAGAACTACTCATAGGAAACACTAATGAAGATAGAATCAAACAAGGCATATACAACCGCTTTTATGGTAGTTTGAAACCTTTAAAACTTATAATTAAGTTGGAGAATTTATGTATTAATGATACTGACATAGATTCTGGTTTAGAATACTTACCTGATAGTATTAAAAGTTTTAAATGCTCAGCTGATAAGAGACCAGAAGCAAAAGTTGTAAAAATATATGAACAGCTCAAGACATATTCTATAAGTTCTAGTGATGCTCTTCAAGGTAGATATAATTTGAAAGTATGGAAAAAAAATTGGAAATTAATTAAACAGAATGAGGCGATCCAAAATCAAATTAAACAAGTTAAAGAAGAGTTAAAGCTAGACGCTCAATTTACAGAACTTGAAAAAGAAGAAAGTAGCTTAATTGCAAAAGAAGGTGAATTGATTAAAAAAAATTTTAATTTAGAACAAAATTATTTGAAAGAATTAGTCAAGAAATTAAATGAAAAATTGGAACAAAAAGAGGCTGTTTATCAACAAATCAGGCAGCAATTAGAAGAAAAAGAAAAAAAGCTAGAATCCTTTACTGTTATGGAAAAAGAAGTATTGTATAAAGAAATGAATGGTTTATTAGACGAGTTAGCAATCAAAGAAGAAAAAGTGAACCAATCAGAAAAACAATTGGAAGAAACGACTAGAAAGTTGAAAGCTAAAGAAGACGAATCTACTAGCTTGAAAAATGAATTAGAAAACATTAGATTATCATTATCTCAAATTGAGCTTAAAAAAGTGGAATTAAATAATCTCAGAAAAAAATTAGACAACGAAAAATGTTTTACTAAAACTGATGCATCTGGACTGAGAAATCAAATGAATGACTTGAAAAAAGAAATACAATTGTTACAAAATCAAGCAGTAAAAGCTAAGGAAATAGAAAATGAACTTGAAGAGATCAAAAGAAACAGGGATGTCCTTCAAACTGAACAACATTCTCAACAATACTATATAATAGAACTTCAGAGAGATAAGAGTAATTTAGAAGAAGAACTTAAAACCCGTAAATACCAATTAAATTATAAACAGGATCTTATTAACAAGATTATGCAACAAAATGAAGAGAAAGTTAACGCTCTCAGTAATGAATTAGAAGGAAAAGAGGAACTTATTAATAATCTCAGACAAAAAAATGAGGAGATATATAATGTCTTGAAAAATAAAGACAATTTTATTGACGAAAATGAGAAGAATAAGCTAGAAAACATTAGATTATCATTATCTCAAATTGAGCATAAAAAAGTGGAATTAAATATTCTCAGAAAAAAATTAGATAACGAAAAAAGTTTTACTAAAACTGATGCATCCGGACTGAGAAATCAAATGAATGACTTGAAAAAAGAAATACAATTGTTACAAAATCAAGCAGTAAAAGCTAAGGAAATAGAAAATGAACTTGAAGAGATCAAAAGAAACAGGGATGTCAAACAAAATTCTCAACAAGACTATATAATAGAACTTCAGAGAGATAAGAGTAATTTAGAAGAACTTCTTAAAATCTGTAAATACCAATTAAATTATAAACAGGATCTTATTGATAAGAATATGCAACAAAATGAAGAGAAAATAGAGAAAATTAACGCTCTCAGTAATGAATTAGAAGAAAAGGAAGAACTTATTAATATGCTCAAACAGCAAAATGAGAAGAAAACTAATGTCTTGAAAAATAAAGAATGTTTTATTGATAAACTCCAGCAGCAAACTTATGAACTAAAGAGACAATTGAATGAAGAAACAGAAAAATTCAAAAATTTTCCAGGAAAAATAAATGGTTTACTTTCTCAAATTCAAACCCAACAAGCTGAGTTAAGTGAATTAGTCAATAATTTTAATAAAAAGCATGAACCTGGTAAAAGAGGGATGCTTTTAGTGAATAATATTTTGGAAAAACAAAGAAATGTTATTCAGGCACATGACAATTCTGCTTCTGAAGAACTAGAGAAAATTAGACAGAAATTAATTAATGATTTTGAACTACCTGCAGAAGAAATTCAAGATATTCTATATAAGCAAGCAGAAAAAACTAAATTAGATATGCAATTCAAGACCTTGATGAATTAAGAACCACATTAATATCACGCAGTCTTATAGAGTCATTTATGTAGCATTTCTTTTTTCGTAGAAGTTTTTACTCAATAACGATTCAACTTTTTTTTCATTATATTATATTCAATTTATATTTTATTTAACGTATTTAACTATGTTTATTTAAATTATTTAGTTAGTATTAACGCAATATTTTTTTTTTTTAAAAAAAAAAAAATCAATAAAAATTTTGTACTTATTTCTGTATATTATAACGAAATTATTATTTACTATCTTATTTATTTATTCATTTATTTAGAAGTGGTTTAATAGTAAAGAACTATTATCTGTCTTTTTACTTTCATAAATTACTTTATGACCCAGAAATATATACTGTATACAGGGGTACTAGGGTACACAAATGCGTCACCATCATAGTGGAATTAGACAGAGTAAAGTTTTGATTTGCGTACAATCTAAGATTTTTCATCCATTGTTAGGTCATCAAGATTGCGTATTTTTTATCAAAATTTTTGTATGTAAAAAATTAGTTTGCGTATTTTTGGCCTAAATTTGGCTAAACTTATATATATAATATATTTACTGTACGTACTTTAATCACAGTATTTAATTAACCGCATTGTAATATTTAATATTAATTGAAAGAAATTTCTAAGTGCTAAAAAGTAAAATTTTAGAAAATGTTATTAAAAAATGATAAATTCTATTTTTTCACATTAGTATTTGGTTTTATAAATAATATAGAAGTCGTGATAAAATAATTAATAACTTAATGTCTGAAATTTTATTTGCATATTTTTGCAGGATTTTCAATATCAGGTGTCAATTATGCATACTACTCATATAAGAAGTCTCTGCGTACAGCTCATAGTAAAAAAATTTTTCGCCACCTGACCCCTATATATACAGTATATTTCTGGGTCCTATAAATAGTGCATAATAATAATGAAAAATAACAGGCAGTCAGTTTTTAGGTTTAAATTGATTGACTAAAGCAATTTAATTAGTTAATAAATGAAGTATTTTTCCGGACTAAACATTAGATATATTATTAGTAATTATTTGACATGTGTCTTTTCATTCAACCACCAGTTTTCTAAAGTGTAGTAGCTAAATATTTCCCTTGCTTGAAACAACTTCCATTGAATAAAATTACCATGGTATGTGAAAGACTTATCAAACAAGATTCCCGAAAATGTCGTACATCAAATTTTCATAAAAAATTTACATCGACTTTATATTCCATGTGGACACGATTCAAGCTGTCAGCATTATACTTGCCGCCCATATAAATGGGATTGGGAGAATCCCATATCCCATCCCACCCATATCCCATCCCATATCCCATTTATCCCATCCCATTTGTCATA
>QZLH01000754.1:10182-43581 GCA_003833135.1 Oehlia diaphana | reverse complement strand
GTTAAATTTTTTACTTTAATATAAAAAATTTTTTTTTTAGAAATTTATAATCAATCAATTGTTACTATACATAAGTAGTTGAGTATAGAGGTTCTGCACTATATAAATTATAAAATTAAAAGTTTAATTTATATAAATTTTTTATTTTTTTATTGATAATAAAAAAAAAAAATTGTTAATTTTGGTAAATTAACAATTAAATTTACTGATCTACAAATAATTTGAATAAACTGAAATTATATTTAATTAAGTAAATTTAAATCTATATTATTTTAGAATCTTACTATAACTTATATTTTGAGTTTTAGCAAATTAGTATAGATTTTAAATGAATTAGGTCTATTTTAGTAGAAGTAAAAAGTGCTTAAATTCATGCAAATCAGTTATGAATTATATATGTGATGTCTGAAGTCCTGTTAAGTACTATAAATTATAATAAAAATTATAGTTTAATTAGAAAGTTTTTTTTAATTTCTAATCACATGATTTTCAAATATAAGATTATTAGATTATCATTATTTATAAGATTTACAGAATACAAGTAATATGTATTATAACATATTATGATTATTATAGAAGTTAAATCAACAAACGATATTAAAAAAATCAAAAATTTTTATTATGAACAAAAGAAATTACTTCAACAAAGTTTATATAATTTTTAATCTATATAAAAACTTATAAAAAAATTTAAAGATAAGTATAAATATATGTGAATATATAATAATGCAGATAAAAAATTTACTAATTTAATATTTTATTTATTAAAACTACTGTAAATAATAATATAGCATCAATAATTTTTAATTTATAGAAATTACATCAACAATACTAAGAAATTAATTTAACGAAATTATATAATTTTTTATTGTTACAAAAATCACAAAAATTCAAAGGTAATGACTAATGATGCAGATAAAAAGTTTAAAGATAAGTATAAATATATGTAAATATGTAATAATACAGATAAAAAATTTACTAATTTAATATTTTATTTATTTAAACTACTATAAATAATAATATGACATCAATAATTTTTAATTTATAGAAATTACATTAACAATATTAAGAAATTGATTCAATGAACTTATATAATTTTTTATTGTTACAAAAATCACAAAAATTCAAAGGTAAATAAAATATAATGATACAAATATAAAAAATTTTTATTTTATTAATATATTATAATTATTAATTTATAGATATAATTTAATATATAATATAAAAAAAAAATTAAAAAAACTATTTAAAGGACAGTATAATATTTTTTATTTTATTTTTTGATTAATTTATTAATTAACAAATATGTCTGAATTATTATATAACAAAATTTATAATTTTCTTATTACTTTACCATTAAATTATATTACTTTTTTTTCTGTTATTTATCAGATAATGAAAGATGAACCTTTAATAGAAAAAGAAGAATTATATAAAATAGTAGAAAAAGCTGGTAATGAAGCATTAGAAACTGAAAAATTTTAAAAAATGGAAGCTCGAGATAAAATAAGTAATATTTTTGAATAGGTATGTTTAAAATATTATTACAAATTAATTTATTAAATGATGAATAGCGCATTTTTTGATAAATTTTTAGACTTATAATATTTTAGTCAATCGGGTAAATCTAATAAATATACTAGTGTTGAATTCAACTTCACACAATAAAGTATGATGATAAGCCTATGTACTCGTTTTATAGCTTTGTTAGTATCAGCATTCAACTCTGAGGACGCATGGGGAGTACTCTGACTTTAATCTTATAAGTTTTAAAAATTTATATGTAAAAAACAAAGTTGTTTCACTATGTATAGGCCATACAGAAATGATAACTTTGTTATAATATTCTGATAACATGAGCTCATGATATTAAAAATATATATTTTATTAATATTTTATTTACTAAAATACAATTTTTTTTGTGCCAGTTTCAAATTGCTTTTGAAAGTGTTTGTAGTATTTGTGATATTGAAATAGATAATAAAATTCTTAATAAAGAAGAAATTAATATAATATAAATGATTTAAAAAAGAAACTTAAGATATTTATTTTTTTTAACAATTAATATTATTTAATTTTTTAATATAAATTTATATAATTTTTTAGACAAATAATTCTTCATATGCTTCAAAAATACGATTAGATTTAGAAAATATAGATATTGATAAATTAATCTGAAAGGATCCAATTGCTAGTCAAGTAATTAGTGATGATTCAGATATAATAAAAAATTTATCAACAGAAGCATATCAATCTTTTATGAAATTAGCAAAACAAATGCAAATAAATAGTTTACCAAATATTATTCAAGAAAAATGCAATCAATTTTTAAATGATTATAAAGAAGAAAATTTAAATTTATTATGTAATAAATATAAACATAATAATACTTGGATAGAATCAAATGAAAAATTATGTGAAATTACAAAAGAAATTCTTAATACTTTGTAAGTAATTATTAATATTTAAAAAATATTATTTATTATAATTATATAATTAATTTAAATTTTTAAAAGGAGTAATATATGGAAAAATCCAGCATTTACATCTGAATTTGCTAATATACAAAGTGAAGGAACATATGTAACTGATGTTATTATTCCACTTTTACATGCTATATTAAAGGATCTTATAGTTGGAAATGTTAATTTATTTAGCACGTAAGTTTAATTAAATTTTTATTTTAATATTAATATTATAATAATATAATTAATATTATTTATTTAGTGCTGAAAAACAAAGTAAAGCTAGTGCAACTAGAAGAAAAAATTATAAAAAACAAGAAAAATGACCTGATATTATGTTTATGGAAAAAAAAGATAAATTATTTGAACTTATGTTTGTAGAATGTTCTCGTTTAATTTGTAGTAATGATAAAAAAGAAAAGAATAAAATAAAATTATGGAGAGAGATGAATGATGGAATAAATTATATATATAAAAAGAATAGACTTGATAAAGATGAATTTGAAATTCTTGGAATTCAAATTGCTGGAAACAAAATGCATTTTAATATTATTATTAGAGATACATCTGAAGTTAATCGTCTTTATCATTTATATTCTACTGAAATTCCAGTACAACAAACTAGTGATAAGGTGCATTTATTAGAATTTATAAATGTATTATTACATATAAGAAATATTTTAACAATTAATATTTCTTTATTATTAAATACATTACCAATTAAATCAAAACGATTAAGAAAACAACAAAGCAGTCATACAATATCTACTGATATGGAGGATGATTAATTATTTTTTATGTTTAATAGAATTTATTATTATAAATTATTATATATTTTTTTTATTATATAATTAAATAAAATTTATATATATTAAGATAATTTTTTAAATTTTTATTTTATTTTATTTTTAATAATAAATTATAAATAATTCTATTTTATTTAATAAAATAATTAAATATTTTGTATTTATTAAAATATTATTTATTATAAATAAAAAAACTTATAATTTTATTATATTTTAATAATTTATTATTAAAATGATAATTATATTTTGAATTTATATAAATAAAAAATTATAATATTTACATAAGATTTTTCTATTAAATTTTATTGTATTTTATTAAGTATATATGTATTTACAAATTATTTATTTAACGCCACCATGATTTTAAACACATACAAGCACGAATTGTTTCTTCTGCAAGACTGCACCTTTTATGCACTATAAGATCTCTACCACCTGAAAATACTCTTTCAATTGGTACACTAGTAGCTAAAAATAATATAAATTAAATTATAATTATAAAAAAACTAATAGTATTAAAATAATATATTTACCAGAAATAGCTAAATAATCACAAGCTATTGCTGCTAAATGAGGATATTGAGTTTTATTTGTTTATAAATAAAATAATAAAATTTATATAAATAATAAAAAAAGTATAATACTAAAAATTAAGGTCAAATTTTATACCTTCCATCATTGTAATATATCAGTTCCATATGGTGCAGTTGAAGTTGCAAGATATTGATCTAATTCATTATTATTTACTATACGTTGCCTTTTATATATATGTTGAAGAAGACTATCTTCAGGACATTCATCTAAAATCATCATATTGTTTGTTGAAGCATATTTAGTTTTATATAAAATATTAAGATCTTTTTGAGCAGTTTCAATATATTTGTTTTTCCATTTTGTATCTATATAATATTGAAGTTTTAATCTAGGATCAAGAACTAAAAAAAAAAGTTAATAAATAAAAAAAAATCAATATAAAATAATTAAATAAAAAATAACATACTAGTAGTAACAGTATAAGATAAAGCATCTGTATCTTTATAATATTTTTTAAGCTTTTCTATAGCTTTTAAAGCTGCATTTTTTACTTCTTTCTTTATATTTACATCATTTTGAAATTTTTCTATTTCGTCCATAAGCCAATTATATATAGGAACAGAATTCTCAAATGTTGGGAATTTGCCATGTGAAATATGTTCTGTAGTATGAGAAAATATCTGTATAATATAAATATATATGTAATTAATTATTAAAATAATATAAATAAATGTATTTCTTACATTTAACAAATTTTTTATTTTATTAAGTAAGTACCATTCAGAATCCAATATTACTCATTTACGTAAATCTCGATCTCCAGTTCCAGTATTATCTAAAGCCTAAATAATTATTAAATAAATTAATAACAGATAATAAATTTTTATAAATAAATTAAACTAATCTCATGCAATTCACAATTTCATTCTATCATTAAAAAAGTGAAATTCCACTGCGTTTTGATATCTTGTACAAGTTCTTTATTTGGAAGATTTGTAATTTCACATTGGCAAGAAAATTTTTCTCGTCGCAGTGAAGAAGAATGTATTTTGTTAACAAGATTATAAAGCTATATTATTATATAAAATAAAATATATTAATAATTAAATTAATTTTAAAAATGCATAACATATAATTTCTAACCTTTGGAATTACACCAATTATTTCAATTTCATTATTTTGATCAATTTGATTATAAATTTCATCATCATTTTCAAAATATCCAACTTTTAAAACAGTAAGTGCATCTTATGTGGTAAGATTAATAATATGTGCTAAACATCTGATATGATTATGTTTCTTAGTAAAATCAATATTTTGACCTTGACAAATAGTTTGCAATGAATTTATTAAAGTAATGTTATTAGAAGCATTATCGGTTGTAATTGCTAAAACCTATATCCAATATAATAAAAAGGTTGTATTAACAAATAAAAGTAATTAAACTACTGTAAGGATAATGAAAATATAAATATTATACCTTAGTAAGTATATTATATTTATTAATACAATTTATAAAGGCTTCTGCCAAGTTTTCGCCAGAATGAGATCCAACCAATTTGTAAAAATCTATTAAAATTTCCTTTAACTCCCAATCTTTGGTGATCCAATGTGCTGTGATTTCTAGAAATGCCATGTAGTTTGGAGACGTCCATGCATTTAATGTAAATGAAATCATACCAGGAGCATTCTAAAATAAATAAAAATTGAATAATATTTTAATATAAATAAATAAATAAAAAGTAGTACCTGCAAGATATTTTGTATTTTTTTTTTTTCTTGATTATAAGATTCAATTATATCTGTACAAATTGTATCTGCTGAGAGAGGTATGGTATTAGTTCTAAATAAACGAAATAAATTCTGAAAATTTTCACCTTCTACAATAGTAAATGACTGATCATCATTAACAATCCATTTTTTCAAAAAATTACAAAAAATTGATAGGAAAAAATGCTAAAAATATTTTGTTAATAATTATTATATATCATATGAAAAATAATATAATAATATGAAATTCAAAACTTACTGGTATAGCATTTGCAAATTCATCTAAACTACCCATATTTTTATCTTTATTATTTATTTCCTTTGTGTCCACAAGGAGATGTTTATTCTGTAAATGTCGATAAAGATTTGAGGTAGTGCCTCTATTACGCTTGTACTCCTGCCTTTTATATTTAAATTAATAAAATTAATAATTACATATTAAATACTTAAACTATTAATAAATTAATATTTAATAATATATTTACCCACAATGAAGGCATTTTGCCTTTTCATTCACTATTTTAAATAATTCCAGACTTTACTGTAGGTTTGTAGGGCAACTTTTTCTTCCTGATTTCAGTCTTCACTCATTTTAAGTCAAAAATGGAATTTATGTATAACAGTATAGGAACGCGTCTGTGTAAAGATATAGATAACTGATTGACCATAGCACAATCATATAATACGCGTAAATTCTAATTATTAACCAATCAACCATTGTAAGTAGAATAGTAAGACCCAGTACCATGTCAACTTCAAAGAAGTTACACCAAAAACTGATATTTAATGACGCGAATTTGATTCAGTTTTGCTTTTTCACTCTTAAAGACGGTAGTTTTTTCAATTTCGTTCTCTTTCTATTACTAAATTGGTATACTTCTACACAAATCTGACACAAAATTAGATTATCAGACAGATTGCATAGTACAAGTCATCTGATGATCTCTTTTTTCTTTTTTATTAAGATTTCTGAACAAAAATTATAACCGGACTTTTTGAAATCAAGGTAAAGAACTAAGGAGGAACTGGACAGAAAGTTTTTTATTTTAAAAAACTGTACACTATTTTTTTTTCGTTTTGTAATGTTACTAGACAAAAAGTATGACCGGACTTTTGAAATTAAGGTAAGAAAGGACTGGAGAAGGGTTTCCATTATCTTTCTTTTTAATAAATTAATTTTTTTTTTTTATTGTAGGTTGCCGGATGAAAAGTATGACCAGACTTTTGAAATTGGAGTAAGAGACAGAGGGAAAGGGTTTCATTTTTTTTTTATTGTAATAAATTTAACTAGTTTATTGTTTTTCTCTTTAGTAGAATTACCGGATGAAAACATGAACGGGTTTTTGAAATTAAGTTAAGAGAAAACCAGAAAATTTTCGTTACATATTTTTTAATAAATTTAATTAATTTTTTTTCTTTTTTGTAGGGTTTCTGTATGAAAAACATGACCGGACTTTTGAAAATAAGGTAGGAAGGGCCAAAGAAGGTGTTTTCATTATTTTTTTCAATAATTTAATAAATTATCTTTTTTGTAAAATTGCCAGACAAAAGAATATGCCCGGACTTTTGAAATCAAGATAAAGGAAGGGCTGGGAAAATTTATTATTGTTTTTTTTTCTTATAAATTTAAATGATTAATTTTTTTTCTTTTTTATAAGGTTTTCAGAAAAGAAAGTACGATCAGAATTTTGGGAAGGAAAAGATTTTGTTATTTTCTTTAAGAAACGTTAACAACGTTTTTACTTTTTTTTATATAGGGTTGCTAGATGAAAATATAAGTAGTAGGGAGGTTTATTTTACAATTAATTTCTTTCTAAAAAATGTTTTTACGTTTCTTCTTTTCTTAAGAACAGTTCAACACAGTTCACATATTGGTTTTATAAATAAATATTTGATTTAGAGGTTCCTAATTAATTATATTTAAGACAAAAAACAATATTTATGAAATCATTTTAATACAGTATTTTTAAATTTTATTTATTATTATTATTTCTTATATCAATTTATTTACAATTATTGTATTTTTTTCTTATGACAGAATTATTAACTTGATTTTCTTATTAAATAAAAATAATAAAAGAACATTTATAAAATTAAGCTGATTTGTGAGTCAAATTCTCAAGTCAATGAATCAAGTTAAATCTGGCCTGTGACTTGGCCTGTGACTCAGCCTATGACTCAGCCTATGATTACAAGCCAAAATTTTGCTGACCTGATCTGACTCAACTCGACTCAACTCGTGACTTGGCCTGAGTTGACTCTACTCATCCGGAGCTCTAATTATAGCATAATTATAATATTTTATTAAAAAGATTTTTTTTAATAGTCTATTATAAAGTAAATGGTAAAAAAAAAATTCAGTATAGATCAAGATCAAGCTTTATAATCAATTAAACCTAAATGATTTTAAGCGAATCACTGGACAGCATAGTCTGATGATCCAGACTAAAATTCACATGACTGCGCTAAAAATTGATATGACTGGACTCAAAAAGATCATTAGACTGGACACCATAAGGCATAACTGTAAAATATCTAGGGATAATGATGTTAATCTTCTATTCCTTCATTTTAACAATCTATTGATCATGTATGTCATATTCAACATAATGAATCAATGCAGATGTTTGATGATGAAAAAGTTTTCTGAATGTTTTAATGCTTCTAGTAGTGGTTCTAAACTTTAAGGTACTTATTAATTATTTTTCGTTATTATTCTACATGCAATGCTATAATTGTAATATATTTATTCTTTACAAGGCAATTGCCAAGAAAACTGTTGTAGCAGTTCAAAATAAGTATGTTTCAATAACTAAATTATTCTTAAATGAGAGGTAATCTTGAAATAGTTATAGTGTTATACAATTCCAAAATGTATTAAATACTGAAAAAATTAAAGATTAAAGAAGTATATTACCTAGACGTTCTAGTAAACTTCAATTACAAATTGATTATTCTGATAAGAATTGGGTGCAATTATCTTATCACTATTTATAATACATTATAATGTTAAATAAAAAAACTGCAAACTCAAATTATTTTTTAATGTATAAAGTATTTATGGTATCATTGATATGTAATTTTTTTTAAATTTTTTTGGCAAGTTTATTTATTTATTTTTTATTTATTTTATTACAAAAAGAGTAGTAGGACCAAGACTAGTACAAATAGAAGAGGAAAGAAAACTTTATAAAAGCGTCTAAAATCTAATATGTGTGTGTAGACTTCACCCCTCATCCCCTACGAGACCTCACCCTTCGGTCAAACTATTTGAAGAGGTAGAACTACGCTAATTAATCAAATGGGAACCTTAAAAAAAACCATTCGATTACTAGAAATAAAAAGAAATAGTTAGCATAACATAAAGTCTACATCTATATAAATAAAGTTAAGAACAAAGGGGTTATATATTGTAATAAAATGAATTATGATCAAAACTAATATTATCAGTAAAATTTAAAGACCAATTAAGATTTCACTCCACGTGACTGGTGAGAAATGGAACGTGCACGTGATTTTTAGCAAATTTCCCAAATGATGTATTTTTTGTGGAAATTACATGTATTATCCAGTTAATGCATTTAGTATTACATAATTTCATGGTAATTTATATCCTTAAAACTTTGTTTCTTCAGAAAAGAAACAGAATACGCTCTTTAATTAAACATTTTTCAGTTAGACAATCATGTGTATGATTCCACCCTGAAGGGTGATTTTCAATTTTTGCGCAATGTATAAACATACAGTATATAATGACATTTAATCAGGCATACTACCCAGATTACCGTAAAACCTATGCGTATGGCTAATATAAAAAAATTTTTGGTTTCACCTGACCTATATATATAGAACTCGGTGACTGTATTATATATTTTTTTATTATATATATATAATTTTTTTACTTTGAAAAGTGATCGGATAATTTTGGCCACCCTCTGTATATTCTAAGTAATACAATAATACTCCAGAAAAATTAAGCACCTCCCTACCGATTAATATTCAGTCGAAGGAATCAATTTTTTTTACATACAATGAAAGGGAGATAAATGTATGCGAGCTGCATGCGTACTGTATGGTGCGTTGATCATTATCCGATACAAGAAAAGTTCCGTACTCGAATATAGGACGAAAAACTTTTTTTCTGTGACAGGTTTACTATATTTACACTATTTTTTTTTTTTATTTTACCCTCAGTGACTTTATTGACGAAAATCTATACGTCTCAATCCAATGATATATATAATAAAGCTATGTATTATTAATATATTTTTCCCGATTTTGACAGTATTCTCAGAGAGCGTAGATATACAGTATTTAATTAGTGTAAATGTTTTTATTAATTAATTTTTTACAATTTTTTTTATAAATACTAGCTACTTTTTAGTCCACTTTAATTGTGACATTGGAATTTCCATCCTTTTCATCCTTTTCATCCTTCTCTTCTTTAATAACTTCTCGAATAATATTAGTTTCGATAGAATTTCTTTCATTTTCTTTATAAAGCAAATTACGAACTTCATCTATAGATAGTTTACGAGCTTCGGAAGCAGTGATTTCTTCTCGACCAAATGGATGATTTTCAGGGTTGTATACCCAATCGCTAACGGTCGGTCTTTTGCGGGAAGTAATTATGTCTAGTTCACGTTTAATAGTGCTAAGAAAAGGAAAAAGGAAATAAGTTATAATTTTTTATAAGGTAAACTCAATTTAAAGAAAAAATTTTTACCCGCAGAAATCATCTAAATCCAAATCATTTTCGTCATAACCGAAAGGATTTTCAATTTCACCTCCAATATGCAGAATACCGATTAAGATAAATGAAGCAAGGAAAACAATAGGAATAGTTATATATTTAAGACTATCAACTAGTTGAAAAGGTAAACTTAGACAATAAATCCAAACAGTTTGAGTTAAATGAATAGAATAAGCTAAAGGAATTGGACTTCTTAAAATTCTTTCAAATTGAGTTAAACAATCAATCAACGTATTTAAAGCTCCATACATAGAATTTGTTGTT
The DNA here is from genome assembly GCA_003833135.1 of Oehlia diaphana. Lineage (NCBI taxonomy): Eukaryota > Fungi > Glomeromycota > Glomeromycetes > Glomerales > Glomeraceae > Oehlia > Oehlia diaphana. The sequence continues at coordinate 32,989 of QZLH01000754.1, read as the reverse complement.
GGAACGTCAACTTTGTTGTTTTGTCTTTTGTTATCAATATAAGAACATAAATAGAGAGTAATCTCTAATGGAAGATTATGATTAACTTCGGATGATGGATCCATTTCATTGAAAGGTTTAAACCCTGGTAAATTCGATTTAATATTTGAAATTAAAGGTTTAAGATCATCATGAAGTAGTCCATCTTCTTCACGAAGATAGTGTTTTGTCGCTACTGCAAATCCTATTAATAAATTAATGGCTGTCTTCTTTTCTAATAAATCGCTTTTTCCGTCATCTTCTTTTATATTTATCCAAATATTTCTAGTTAAATTACGTATAGCTACAACCATTACCGCCCAAAGACGTCTTCCTTCCCAATATCTAAAATAAAAGATAATATGTTAATTGAAGAAATCTTAATATTAAAAATTTTTTTTTTTAAATTTTGTTTTTTTTATAATTTCTTACCTATCATAAGCAGTGTTTGTTCTATAAGTTAATAATAAACCAACGACAAAACCAAGCACAGGAATAAAGGTTGATGGAATACTTATTTTTACTTTAGTTTCTAAATTTACAATACAAACAATGACTGCGAGTAAAGTGACCACAATAGTTGATGGAAGAACTTTAGGAATAACTGAACCTCTCCATCTTATAAAATGTGGTCGATGATATGAATAAGGATTATACACTTTTGGGTTATCTACTCTATTTGACATCTTTGATATTCGAATTTTAAAATGATAATAATTGAAAAGACCCTTTTCTAAAAAATTTCGGTTTTAAATACTGATTAAGGAAGGACAACAGTTATTAGCTCGTATCACCGTATCTTGCATATCTTATGTTCCAGCTGTACGATCTTTAATTTTCAATACAAAACCTGTAACATTAGACTATCCGATTTGGATATTTTATACTATATTCAGTTAGTTGGCAAAGTTCTATTCGTTCAAAGTAGAAAAGTGGCATACAAATAACTCCGAAATAATTAAATTCAGATAAACAAGTAGAACTTTTCATTGAAAAAAAAAGGGAAGTTCCTATCTGTTTGGAAAAAAATAACTTGAGCAAATTACTAAGAAAATTGGTTTGCCTATTGTTCTTTATAAATTATGTGCATGAATTATTTTTAGTTTCCGTTTTTAAATTCGTGCTATCTACATATGGTATAGTTACGATATCGCAACATTTTTTTATTCACCGAATTATTTACTTCTCTAAGCCTTGTTCCATATGCGTTTTAAACCTCTTTTTTGATCAAAATTTTTTTAAAAAATTCTATATCTAAGTTCCTTCACATTTACCACCTTGCACGCACTTAATACTAAATCGGTATTATTTGACAGCGAAAGAGATAAATCAAATGTTTTTAATAATAATAAGTGTGGCGGAAAAGAAAAAATAAAAATAAATAAACGAACCCCTTATATATAGATGTAACATAAACGTAGGGGGGTGAGAATTAATTTATTAATTGGACCGCCGAATGAAATTTCGGTTTATTCGCCACAGTTTTTTGTGTTTGATCATGCGAATTATTTCTATTATATTAGTGGAGAAAACCAACACACTTTCTAGAACTTCTTCAGAATGATAGGCAGTAAATTTGATTCATTTTACAAATACTTCAAAACTTTACTGCGATAAATGTAAATAACGAAAATTTTTATGACAAATTTGTTATCGAGTTTTTTTATAACTTTCGGTAATGTACTTAATGTACTCAAGAATTTAACTTTAAGTTTCGCTTTAAAAATTTCCAAAATGAAAAAAAAAATGAACATAAAATTGATTTTTCAAACTTTCAATTGTATATGATGAGATGCAAGAAAAAAAAATACTAATAAAATTATTTATGACAATCATTTCCGTATTATTGGCCTCGTCTTTCATATTTTTCCTTATTACTTTTTGTTTAAAATTTCCGGATATTGTTATAAGATGCATAATAAGATGCATTCTTTTTTGGATAATTGTGAATGAATAAAACGACACTGTTTTAAAAAAATGACCATTGTTGATTTTTGATTTTTGGTATTAATCATCAAAATTAATATTTTATAGTGATTAAAACAATTTGTTATTTACAACAAAATGAACGTTGACAGCTTATTGACAGATAATGTAATGAAATTTCTGAGAAAATAGGTTTTTAAATTTAATGATTTTATCGTATTTATTTCTGATTTTCATTGCCATTTGCCACCTACGAATCAATTTTTATGATTCATTTTTTCTACTTTATGACGCAACATATATCCTTTAAATTACTAATAGTACCCGATTAAACCGATTATCAAAAGTATATATATATATTAAACGATCATTCACTCCAATTTATTAGTGAAAAAAAAAAAAGATTTTTTTTTCTTATTTTATTTGAAAAGTCATAGGACATTTTCTAAGCCGCAAGAATATATCAACTCTCATTTTCCTTTTGTTTAATTTATAATTCTTTTACATTTTTTACAATTTGTTTTCGTATTTCTTTAAACTCTGTATTTTATATATAATACCTACCTTTTCGAGATCTCAAAATTGGTAAGTTATCAACCACTTTCGAAAATGTTTTTTATGGCCTTTTATGAGTTACTTGGCCTTCTTAGAACTTATTATTAACATAAATTTTGTCCCTTGTAACCTGCGTTCTTGATTTTCGGTAATATCTAATATTTTACTTTGTCTCGTAGCTAATAAAACTTTAAATTAAACGCGTGAGTTTTATTATGAACACAATACCTTACGGTCGTAAGCAAGGTAAAGTCAAGTTCTTCAACTGCCAGAAAGGATACGGATTTATCATTCCTCATAATCTCGGTATTAGCGAAAAAGTAGAAGGTGGGATTATATTTTTATTCTTACTTTCTTTGTGCATTTTATCATGCTTTGATGTTTTAGCGTTCAAGAAAATCTTGAATTTGAGAATTTTTTTTTTTTTATTCCAAAAAAAGGAATAATGATATTTTTTTACTTAAAATGTGGCGCAGACTCATCATTACATTTTTGTGTCTCGATTAAAATGTTGGCCGTCTGAAGTTTTTTTACGTTGTACCAATCTGCATATCATATTTTAAAATTCTTAATCAAATAATTGCTTTTTTATATTTATTGATATATGTGAACATACTTTATAATCTGTAATTACTTTGTTTATTTGTTCTTTTATTTTTATATATTGAATTTTAATTTATTCAAGTTTTTGTGCATCATACTGCAATTCATAACAATGGTGGTTTTAAGAGTCTTGCTGAGGTACCATAAGTGCAAATTCTAGTTTATTCAGTGCATTTTTCGCGTTTTCTATTACTAATATAATATACTATTTTACTATATTTTCTCGTCTCTTTTTTTTTATATTTCATTTCATATTTCTAGGGAGAGGATGTATGTGTTTAATTATTAATTATTATCAATTATAATTGTATTTTACGCACACACTTAACATAAAGATTTATTTTATGTATATTAACGTGTATATTGATTATATTATACAGGTTGAATTTGACTTGATCAAAGGCCCAAAAGGTCTTCAAGCTGCTAATGTTAGTGGACCAAATGGAATTTCAGTTAAAGGAGATCCGAATGCTCCTGGTAGTAATAAAAGAATTAACAAGTGAGTCATCCTTTTCACTTAAAAATTGGTTAAAAAAAAAACTTCTTTTATAAATATAAAATTAAATTTCGACATAATTTTAGCAACAATTATATTGGAACAAACTTTAGTTACCTTAGTGTCGATACAAATCGTACTACTTATAATAATACTGGTAAGAATATATTCTTTATTAATTCTACCTTATTTATCTATTTATTCATTATTTATTTATTTATTTAAAGGTGGATATGGAACTCGGTTGGGAATGAACCAGGCTTATCATGCTTTACAAACTCCTTATTTTCAGCAACAAATGTCGCATTTCGCATCTCAACAACCATTTGGTACACAACAATTTACCAATTTTGTTGCTCAAGCATATGGTAATCCATCAACCGGCCAACCACCTAATGTGAGTAATAATTCTGTATCACAACCGCAAAATCTCGCGTACGCGGCGCAGCCCATATTTTCTCAATATAATGGTTCCGTTAATAGCGCGAATACAACTTAAATGAAATGTTGGTAATCGACAGGTTTAAAATAGAAAAATTCATTTTTTTTTTCTATAAAAAAAGAAAAAAAAAACCAAAAGTGTGTGTGTATATTCATTCATTCATTACTGGATGTCTATTTTTCATATTAGTTTAATTAAGGTTAGTATATCATTAATGTGTTTATTATTATTATTATAGTTAAATAATATCGAGGAGTAGTAAATTAAATATATTTGCAAAAGAATTAAACATTTTGTTATTAGGTGAAGGGTTAATGTTATGAAGCTGAAATATTTTAAATTTATTCGTGTAAAGTATATACATTATTGTGGCATTTCTTGGTTCAGGCAATTCTTAAAATTAACACTCATTATTGATTTATTTTATTATAAATATAAATTAAGTTATAATCTTGTACAGATTATAATATACATGCTATATATATATTACATATTTATAACTTCTTTTATAGTATTATAATAAGCATAAAAAGCTAATAAAATGAAATCAGTTTCTATTTATTCTATTTACGGAATATTTGCGTTTTAAATTATTTTTTTTTACAACAAATATTTTTTCATCCATGTTGTTACTTGATCAAATACTACTAATAAAATACCGCCTCCGGGTCCAAGACGAAGTACTTTAGGAACGAAACCTTTATAGAGAGCTCCAAAACTGTGAAAAAATTTTTTATGGATTTATTATCATTATTAATAATCATTCAAACTCTTAAAAAAATATTTTAGTTTATATTTACCCTTCCTCTTGTGCGACAATTTTAACAGCAGGTAAAGTCCAATTATATTTTTTAACAGCACCAGAATCATTTTGAATTCTAGTTTTAACTACATCAAAAGGCGTATTTAGTATAGTACCAACTGTGCCACCAATTGCTCCTGCAATAAAATTATTTCTAAGTTGTTGTTGTTTATTCTAAAGGGGAAAACTTTATTAATATAAATATATATCAGATTATATAATTTTTTTAGAAAAAGAATACCAACTTCTGCTTTTGGTAATGATCTTCTAATAGAAAAGATAACACCAAAATATCCACCATTCCACGTAGCATGACGCCATACTGTAGCTTCTAATCCATTATATAAAGCTAAAGGACCTTCATGTTTGATAATTTTTGTTATCGCATCAAATGTACCTTTATATTTTCCTGCCTAATTTTCAAAAAATTAAAAATTAATAATTTAATTTATCTTGTAGAATAATTTATCATACCTTATACTTACATTTCCTTTGTCTTGAAGACGAATTTTAACAAGTTCAAAAGGTACGATAACAACAGCTTCAGTACAACCAGCAGAAATACCTGCTTGAATAGATAATGATTGATTCATTTTGTCTTTCCCATAAATTTTTTTAAATAGAGTAGAATATTGTTCATTAGCTGAAAATTTTATTGCTCTTTTTGGTGCTTCAACAAGGATTGGAGGAAGAATTCCTCTATAAAGTCTACTAAATCTAATGATCCGCCAAACAAAAATAGATATTTAGTTAGATTTAGTCATTAAATGATAATAATGATGATGATAATAATTACCCTTCATTTTTAATAATTTTTTTGAAACAGTCCATAATTGAAGTATATGCTTCTCCTCCTGCACCAGAAACTTGTAACTGAAACCTTGTTTTTACAACTAAAGTTTATTGAAAATAAATCACTTATTGTTTTGTTATATCAATTGAGGAATTTATAATTTTCTTACCATCAAGTGGATACCTATAATTAAAGATAAAATTTTCAATTGTAAATTTTATATTTATGCGTCTAAGAAAAAAATATTAATACTCACATAACAAGAATTTCACTCGTTCCTGCTATACCCCCAGCGGTAAAATGAAATAAGAACGGAAGAGCTAATGACGACCAAAATAAGATTCTTTTAATACTCTCGATTATTTATGTAAAGAAAAAAATAACCTAGGTTTTTCCCAGCTTACGTTTTTCAGTTTTGACAGGAGCAGCTGTAGTAGTAGGAGTAGCAGGAGTAACGGACGTAACGGGAGTAATTGGTGTAGGGAGAGAAGCCATTGTTTTTTACGTTTTAAAGAATGAAGAAAAACCTATTAATGAACGCGAGATATATATATATATATATTTTTTTATAAACTTACTATAAAAATCACATGCAAATATTTGTCATTATGCCATAAATAAATTTGGTTTGTAAGTGGATTTTGATAAGAAAAATCTAAATCTATTCATCTTTTTTTTTTCCAACAATTCGATGATTGAAAATGATTTATCTACATCATTATCAAAAGGAGAAAATAATAATTCTTCATTATTAACACGTAACGAATTAAGAAAACTAAAAAAAGTCCAATTAAAAAAATTACAAGCTCAACAAGTTATAGTAAGAATTGAAAAAGCTCCTTTTAAAAAAATCTTTTCTTCGGAACCTACACAGTATTTATGTTTAACTAACCTTTGCTTTGGTGGTATCGGAGGAGTAACTACAGAAAAGATATCTAATATTTTCAAGTCTTTTAATGGTTATCTTGGACTAAAATTAACTCATGGCAAGGTAAACTGATATGATCGATCATTTATATTTTAAGATTTAGATTTGTCTGATTATTATTTACCATTTTTGCAGCCATATTCCTTTATTATATTTAATACACCTTCTGATGCATCTCGTGCAAGGGAAATACTTAATGAGAAACCATGCGATGATTTAGATGGAAGAATGATGTTTATTGAATATGTTAATTTAACATATAACAATTTTATAAACCAAATCAAGAATTCAGACAAAATTGAAATTCCAGGCCTGATATTAATAGAAGACTTTATTACGGTCAAACAAGAAAAAAACATTTTACAACAAGTATATTCAACAAAATCATGGATTCCAGTTCAAGATCGGATTGTTGTATGTATTTGTTTTATTTATTAATTAACTGGGTCCCAGATTTTTTAAAAAAAAATCAGATGCGAATTTAATTTATTTTCTTTATTTTTAGTTACATTATGGTTACTCCTTTAATTATGATTTAAACGAAGTTGGAACAAAATTATCAAATTTAGAACTTCCATCGTATATGAATCCATTACTTGAAAAATTAAATATGTTATTTCCTTCAATGCCTAAATTTGAACAATTAACTATACAACTTTATCCAGTTGGCACGGGAATTCCACCTCATATGGATCATCATTCTTCTTTTGGTCCAAATGTTATTGCTTTTAGTTTAGAAAATCCGGTTATAATGGAATTTAAGAATTTAAAAACTGATAAAGTAGTAAATATTGATTTACCAAGAAGATCTTTATTGATGCTTAAAGATGATGTAAGATATGCTTGGAGCCATGCTGTAAGGTTTGTATAGGAATGTAAATTGGAACTTACAAAGTTTTTATTAAAGCATTTTTTCTTTCTTGTCTTCAAAAGGGCTCGAAAAAGTGATTTATTAGAAAATGGACAGGTAAGAGAACGTGGACAAAGAATTTCGCTTACATTACGTACAGTTAACCCAGATAGAATTTGTAAATGTTCTTGGCCAGAATTATGTGACCGTAATATCAACTCAAAGAGTTGAGAATTCCTGAATATAGGTCCATTGTGTCATACATTTCATATTAAAGTTAATATAGTTTTATTCGTAATAAAATTTTCTTTTTTAACAATAAAGCTGAAGTAAAAATGTACGATAAATGTTTAATCACTCTAACATTGTGAACATATAAAATGAAGAAAATATGCTCCAATTTTTTATTCTATGACGAATTAGTAAAATCACGATTTGTTCTTACTGTAATGTAAGAATAAATCATCATATATCTTTGGATGATTCCATGTTAGAAACTTCAGCTTTGGCCTGTCTTTCTTGATCTTCTTTCAAAGCTTTAGTGAAAATGTTACTAAGAAATACTGGTTTAAAACTATAAATATCTAATTAGAAACAAAAAAATACTTAAAATAATTATATTGAGCAAAAAAAATTGCTATGGAAATATACTTTTTGCAATTTTTTTCTTTTTTTGCTTGCAACAGCTTGGTACATGGTGACAAGTTTCTATCTGTCGGGGAAACGAAACTTTTTTAAAGAAAATAAGAATAATTAATTTCAGATGCACATTATAACTCCTTTTCTTTTTAATTAACTTACTTCTGTGTAGTCTTCGGTGGTAAGATTTCTCTAGAACGGTCGGATTTTCGGATGTGCATTTCCTGTATTTCAATAAAATTTGTAGAATTATCGAGTGAGTTATGATCTACTTGTACGATAGCAGACTGTTGACTCATTTTATGATATGTTAAAAAATTTCTTTAACGGTTATGAAAAGGAAAGAACAAGTAGAAAATAAAAGATATCCGATGGTGGTGTTGAGTTATTATAAGACGCGTTATCGACCAATCAAACTTTAGAATTAGAAATATATGTAATCACGTAAATATTCGATTTACTAAATTTACTGTTCTAGCTTGATTTTATTAATAGTGTAATGGTGATTTCTAAAAATTTACATATTATTTATTTATTTATTTATTTGTCATTTATTTATTCTGACAAACGATTATTATAAGTGATCCCGCCCATTGTGTAAAATTTCGATGAGTAGGACTGCAAAAAAAATGTAAAATTAAAATTTTTTAAAAAGGAAAATTATTTTATGCATCAATGTTCATAGGTTCAGAGACAGGAGTCTTAGAGCTACGAGTAGCTCTAGTGGAACGGCGTTTTGTAGGTGCTGGCTTTGGAGCTGCCTTCGCAACTCGCTTCCTCTTTTTTCCTCCGACTGAAGAAGCCGGTGTTGTAACACCACTGCCTTCCGTTTCTGCCATTGGCGGCTCTTCTTCATGCCATAAGTCTTCGAGGCTCTTTGATGACCCGACTACAGAGCTTGTGGTTGGCGTGTCCTTCTTTCGACGCTTTAACGAACGGCCCTTTTTCTTGATGTCTTCTTCCTCGGCCTTACGTTTCAATTGAAGTTTAGCCTCGAGCTCATCGTCTTCGAGAAGTAAAGATACAATTTCGCGAGGCTTAAAGTCCACTTGTTTAAATTCACCACCAGATATAACAACCTTTTGGATCTATTATTAACAATAATGGAAATTTTATGAGTTTAAAATAATTATATATGATATAAATAACCTAAGGTGACTGACTACCTCATCTTTTTGTTTGGCTCGCTGTAAGATCCTCTCTTCGATCGTGCCTTTTGTTATGAGTCTGTACACTGTTACTTGTTTTGTTTGACCTAAACGATGTGCACGGTCCATAGCCTTTAAAAGATGGTAGCAATATTAATATACGTTATAAATTTATCTATTATATTGAACAATTATTATATAAAAAAATTTAATATACCTGTTGATCAACCGTAGGATTCCAATCACTGTCATAAAAAATGACTGTATCCGCTGCAGTCAAATTAATGCCAAGTCCACCAGCGCGTGTACTTAATAAGAATATGAATATTTCGGGCCTAAATAAATTTAACAATAGTTTATGATTTGAAACCAAATTGAATAGTAACAATGTTGGGCAAAAATTCACCTGGTGTCGTAATAATACTTACTTAGTTTGCCAATCCTCGACCATATCACGACGATCTGAAATCTTAGAAGAACCATCAAGTCTCAAATATTTGTACTGGCGATATGAGAGATATTCTTCCATTAGGTCAATCATGCGTGTCATTTGGAAATAAATTAAGACACGATGTCCACCAGCTCTAAGTTCTTCAAGCAGTTTATCAAGCTTGTATAATTTTCCTGAATCCATAATTAATTTTTTCACAGCTAGGAAATAATAATTTAAGTTAACTTTCATAATAAAAAAGAATGATTTTAGTTACGCATACCTGGAACACGCATATGTGAAAAGCCTTGGCCTCGTAATAATGGTCGTCCAATTATGCTTTTTCCTTCGGGATCTGTTAAGAATTGACCAATAGGACTGAAAACTCGGTCTTTTTCACTCAATAATTTATCGACCCCGATTAGAGTAGCTCTTATTGAATTATCAAACATAGTCCGTTCTTTATCATTGTAAAAACACTTGTCACGACAGACAAACTCAATAGGTGGAGCGATCACCTTTGGTATATAGCACGGATCTAGAACAGCAAGCTCATACTGTGATGATTGTGCAAATATATTTGTCAAATTACTCAATACAGATGACTCATCAGCATTTATGGGTGATATCGACGATGAAGTTTCCATGATCAAAAAGCGAGCATAAGTATTAACCGGCGCGTCTTGATAACTAATAAAAAAATAATGAATTTATGATCGACCGATCGTTCAGATAAAAAAAAAAAGGATTCATTTTACTACCTTTCATCCTGAGTTAAGTAAAATCTTCTTCGCGAACACTGTGTCCTTCGCAAAAGGTGGATAATCCATCTTTTTATTATATGCCCAAAGAAAATTTGTGATGCTCCTGAAGGGGATGTATCAATAAATTTCAAGAAAGTGAAAGTGTCTGAGAGATTAAAATAATATAATAATATTAGAATTTTAAAATTAAAGATTAATATATTAATTTAGGAAAAAATATTAATATTTAAACTTGCCACTTTCACTATCGCGCAAGGACTCATTTATGTAATCAGGTCGCCAAATGTTCATCAAATGATTAAATGTTTTAGTTCGGAATCCTGCATTAGAATGATGGCTAGGAATATTTAAAATACCTATAGTCCGCATAAAACGTACAAAATAAAATTATTAAAAGTACTAATATTATTTATAAATATTATTGAGAATTACAAACCGCCATATCGATATACTGTTTTAGGTATTTCGTATTTGATCAAATTTTTTGTTGAATAAGGAAGATATAAATTATCTCCTTCGCGCGAGATCATCCAAGTCAAACTGTATTTACAGAAGGAGAAAGGAGCTACTACATCTGCTCGTTCAAATAATTCTGGATGATTGCAAACCTTACGGAATTGCATAACCAAATTCATCAAACTATCAACGCTGTCATTATCCGGTAATGTAGCAGCCTTTTCCAATAATTCAGACACTGAAATTTTTTCACGCAATCCACGATAAAGCATTCGTTGTCTTGCAGTCAATTGGCAATATACTTCCTTCTCAATTTTATCACCAAGTTCATTCTGAACATTTTTCTTAACACGACGCAACATAAACGGTTTTAAAATCATATGCAATCTCTTAAGTTGATGTTCATTTAATGAACCTTTATTTTCAGCATGACTTTCAATGTCCTTAGAGAACCATTCACTGAACTCTTGATGTGAATCAAAGAGTGTTGGCATAATAAAATGTAAAAGTGCCCATAACTCTTGCATACTATTTTGTATCGGTGTGCCAGTTAACAGTAGTCTATTGCGACATTGAAAACCTAGTAAAGTCTTCCATCGAGCACTGAAACAATATTATTATAAAAGTGTTAAAATAACTAACACTTTTAAGTTTTACAAACAAAAAGCAGCTATCGTTACCTTGAAGAACTTTTTATGGCTTGTGCTTCGTCCAAAATCATATATTGCCATTTTGTCCTCTCGAAATTCGCTTTGTCCTGAACAATCTACAAATGTACATAAATTTAAAATTAATTAAATCACTAATTAGATATATGAGTATTAATAATTGTAGTTACCAGTTGATAGCTTGTAATTACTACATGGAAAGGTGCATCAGCATTGAAAATCATATTCTTCTTATTTAAAGTTTTTCGTAATACATTTCGATCCTTGGGATTTCCCCAATATGGTAATGTCTTGAAGCTAGGGAGGAATTCTGAAATTTCCTTTTGCCAATTATGAAGGGTTGAAGCTGGAGCAATGACTAAAAAAGGGCCCCAAATATTATGCGCCTTGAAAAAATTCAGGATTAGGGAATTTTAATTAATAATAAAAATAGAATTTGATATTTGAAACTTACTTCTGCGAGATGTGCCATCAATGATATGGATTGAACTGTTTTCCCCAAACCCTATAAATTGCATTACTATTAATGTACATTGAAATTTAAATAAATAACGGGAACCTATATCTACCATTTCATCGGCCAATATTCCGTTAATACCCTTTACAAAATTTATTATTAATTTTAAATGTCAAACATTATGTTTTTAATAATCATATTTGACTTAATAAATAAAAATATTATTTACTTGTTCATAGAGATTAGCTAACCAATTCAATCCTCTCAATTGATAATCCTTTAAAGTAACTTTTGCGAGTAAAGATGGTTGTTTTATTTCTGCAGCTGACGGCATACTTGAAGGATTTTGGAAGTTCATATGATCCACTTATTAAAAGAATTATAAATTACCAGCGAAAGATTAGTAAAAGCAAAGTTCAAAAAATAATGACTAATAATCAAAAAGAAACTTACAATCGTTATTAGATAACGAAAGATCCGATTTACCAGAAGCTATATGTAGAGCTTTTCTTTCACCATCAAAAATCTTAGTATGTGCCTTAACTTGCGCAAGAGCATTCTTGGCACTTGCACGAGCTTTCGCTGCAAGTGTGATATCATCCTCTATAAAAAGCATATATTAAATAAATGTTAAAATATGATAATAGAGTATGAATTAATAGAAATTAGTATTAAATTCTTAAACCTTCGTCAAAATTGATATCTTTGAAAGAAGTAGGTGCTTGAGAATCGGTTTCAGCATCAATTTCTGTATCATTGTTTGTATCGTCAGAAGAAGATCCAGTTTCTTGAATGCTACTTACAGCAACAACAGATACCGAAGATTCTCCAAGTTCATCGTCAGCTAGTAAAAAAAAAAAAATATGAATGTGAATGTATCAAATTAATAGTATGCGATTATCAAAAAAAAAATCCACATACTATTTATTTTTTTGCCAACGAAATGGCTATAAAGCTCGGTTTGTGTAATAAGGAAATTAAGTTTGCGCGCTTGTCTCTTAGCTTCTCGTAACTCCTCTTCAATTCTCATCTTTTCTAAAGCTTCTTTTTCGGCTTTTTTACGTAGTTCACGTTCTTCTTTTTCATTGCGTTTCCAAAACATCAGCATCTATGTGATCAATGAGAAACCAGTAAGCGTATTTAAAATACGCACTATGCCTATCAATTAAATTACCAGAGAATATCAATTAGGTACCTGTCGCATTGCTTGTTTAGCTTTGGTTTGAATATCCTTTTGGGATCTGTAGCACTTTGTAGTAGCTTTACGAGCTTCTTTTTGACAAATTTGAGCAATTTTGCGAGCGTTGTTTGTTCGTGACGTAATCGATTGATTTACGATCTTATGTACCTGTTAAAATAATAAAAGTTGTAGAAATCAATTTATGAGGATTGTTAGAAAAATGATTCAGTTTGTAAAAATCTTACTCTTGGTATTGCATTTCGGACGATATCTTTCCATATTCTTCTTCGTTCTTCTAACTCTAATGCTTCCTTTTGTTTTCGAATCTTCAAAGAAATAGATTCACGCTTCTTATCATCAATTTCACTCTTTAATTATACAATAAATCGTATATATTAATAATGAAACTTATAAATATATATTAAATTCAACTATTTACCTCGGTTTCAATTTCCGGAAATAGCAGCTTCTTGGCCCGTTTTGTATCGTGCTTCTTCTTCGCTTTGCGCGGAGCTCGCTTTCGTTTCTTATTAATATTGTCTGTCTCTGTTACCTTAGCAATGATTGCTTTGCGATTGTTAATACGAGTTAGGAATTTTCTGCGCAGTTTTTCTCTCTTTTCCTAAGTTTTATACCATTAAGTTTATTTAGTTCTAAACCGAAAAAATCAATTTTAAATTACTAAAATTACTTACTTTGCATCGCTTTTCATACTCATCTATAGTACGTTTGGTACGCTGATGTAATTGTATCATGTACTTTACGACATCTTCACTATATCTTCCTTCTAAGCTAAAATCAGAATTACTATCTTCAGTGTCACTCAAATCACTACTTGAAGAATCACTGCTCGGTTCACTTAATGCAAATTTTGATTTCATCTCTGCAGCCGTTACCGTTGATGAACCCGAAGTATGTCCTATGTCTTTACGCTGAGCCTGAATATTCTTATTTGAACGTGAAGGTTTGGGAGATTCCAATCTACTTGGTGGCTTAGGATTAACGGAATAACGTTGTTGCTTATTTTTCTGATTCTGAATAATTTTTAATTTTTGTTGAGGTGAAGGTTGTATAACTTCTGGTACCTTTGAAACTTGAGAAGCCTGCGATACTGAACCAAGAGAAGAAGAACTTGCAGCTCTACGGACTCGAGTTGCTTTTATAGGTTTAGTGACTTGAGAAGTTTGAGATGCCGAATCAAGAGACGAAGAACTTGCAGCTCTACGTAATCGAACAGTTTTTATATTTTTTTGAGCTTGGGAGGCCTGTGATACTGAGCCTATTGATGAAGAACTTGCAGCTCTACGGCTTCGAGCGGGCTTGGTTTTCGTAGCTTGAGGTGTATGAGTAGTTTTTGTACCTTTAGGTGACTCTTGCTCTTGTATTGCTCGTGATGATGTCTGTGCAGGATTTTGAATTGGTTTTGATTTCTTATCGGTTAAAATAAAAGGAAATATTAAATTCATGTTTTTCTATGTACAAATTTCTTATAAACTAAATAATTTACCATTGGCAATCCGGTTTTTGACTCGGAAGATTTTCGTACCGGTGTAAGTAGATTTTCTTCTTCGGTTGTATCCCCCGATTGTGCTGAATCTCTTACATCATTATCAGTGTTGACATCAGTAACAGTAGCAGCACTGTCTTTGTCGTCAGCGCTGTCTGACGTCGTTGTTTGCGCTACTGCTGATCTTCTACTATATTCGTCATATGCACCAGTACCATTTTGTGATTTTGAATAAGAGTAATCCAAATCTTCGCTCGGATCTCCGCTCAAAAGTTGTGGAATTGACATTACAGGTGGCGGGCGCAATAATGTCTAAAAATCAAGATAAATAATATAATGTAAGTTAGAAGATATTAATTAAAATACTATTTTAAGATTTTGTTTCATAAATAGAATTAAATCCAAGAAACATTAGATTTTATTTACCTCTTGTGGAACTATACTGGTTCCTTCGCGAATACGGTGTACGGGAGCTTGACTTACGCCCGAGTTGAAATATGGTAAGGATGATGGTCCTTGATGTGTGAAAAATTTGAAAGTTAAATTATCTTTATCTAAACTAATACACAAAGATCAAGCATAGCTTTTAATTGTTTTACCGTGATCGATTTTATATGGAGGATTTTGTAACTATCAATAATAAAAAAAGAAAATACACCGAAAAATTACGTTGTTTAAATAAGATTAAAAAATTTACAGTATATACGCGCTGCGCAAAGAAAAGCTCTAAAAACTTACTTGGCGGGTCGGAGTCTCTGTAAATTCCCAGTTGGCAGTACTATAAGGCGGAATAGGCTGATGTTGTATAGGCACAGAGTGTGACAATGATGAGGAATAATCAGTATGATTGTGCCCGTAATGTGAACTACTTGACGGCTGAGAATGATATGAAAAAGGAATTGTTGGTTGTGTATAGTGTTGTGTATTGTGTTGTGTTATAGGTGGTAAATAGTTTGTAATCGGTTGTTCTTCGGAGGAATTCAGTAAAGTGTTTAAATTGAACGAAGAAGAACGTGTAGAAGTAGGTGGTGGTAATAAAGGTGGCTGACCCTGAGGTTGTTGGTCTGAAGAGTAAGACCTTGAAGTATGTGAACGATCTCTTGGGTAATTATATGAACTCATAATTATTTTGAGAAAAGTCAACGTTTTCTTGAATTATTTTTCGTTGAAAATTCTCAGATACGGTAACGAATTTCGGCTAAAATGTTAAGTTGATAGTATGTTTTTTATAATAAAAGATTATAAACAAAGTTACACAACATTGAATATTAGTTGTATCACAAATAAAATAATGAATGTAAAAAAGTAGTTAACTGTGATCAAATTCGCCACAGAGATTCCGATTTGCTAAAGATTACCATTTACTAGTAGATTTTATACTAACACTTGATCAAATGTAAATATTTTTCGTGTTAACAAGCGAGCAGTTATATCACGTGAGCAGGATATCGCGTTTTATCTTTTATTTTATTTGAATCATAAGAAAAAATGATAGAGGCAAAATTTTAACTTATAATTAAATATAATAATTTAATTATTTTTACACGTCGAATTTTCTTTGCGGTACTAGATCAGTAATTTTCAATGATGAAACAATCTTAAATTAGTGTGCATTAGAACAATTCCATATTCATCGGCTGCTTTAATAACTACGTCGTCTTGCACTGATCCACTTGGGGCAGCAATATAAGAAACACCCGATTGATATGCTCTATGAATGTTATCAGGGAAAGGAAAGAAAGCATCCGACGAAAGGGAAACACCCGACAAAGATGCTAAATGCTTATTACGTTCCTCCTTTGTTAATGGTTCGGGAATTGTGTTAAACTGTGATTCCCATGCAACGCGCTCGGAACCCTACATGTTAATTAAATATGCAATAAAATCATTATTTCAATCAATGAAAGTCAATTAACATTTATAAATTCATATATACCTCGCCAATTTTGTCAAGTATATACAAGTCGATTGCATTACTTTTGTCAGCTCTTTTTGATCCTTTCTTGAAATCAAAGGCCAAAACCTTGGGGTGATGACGTAACCACCAATTGTCTGCCTTGTCTCCTGCCAGCCTTGTACAATGAATACGCGATTGTTGTCCAGCACCCAATCCAATTACCATACCATTTCTTGCATAGCAAACGGAATTAGATTGTGTATACTTTAAAGAGATTGTAGCAACAATTAAATCGGTGATTGCTGCCTCGGGAAGCTAAACATTTAAACCAGTTAAAAAAACATAAAATAAAAATCATCATAAAATCAAAGATCGCTTACATTTTTATTCTTTGTTGTAATATTGTTGAATAAGTTCGCGTCAATTTGAACATTATTGCGTTTTTGTTGTAGATATAATCCGCAAACTTGACGTGTTTCCAATTCTGGTGGTTCATAGTTAGGATCAATCTAATAATATATTTTTATTCATATTTAATTTTTATGTCACGAGATTTTTAAAATATATGTTAATATAATACAACCTGAAGAACAGTGTATTTACCGCCTTTTTTCTTTCGCAAGATTTCAAGAGCTTCTGTCTCGTAACCAGGCGCAATTATACCATCCGATACCTATCGATGACATAGATCGCTTTTAAGCAGGTTATATATAAATTTATAAAATCTAACTTTTAAACAACAATACCTCACGTGATATGATCTTTGCAGTGGGAACATCAACAGTATCACTCAAAGCGATCCAATCTCCAAATGAAGACATTCTATCTGCGCCTATTAATTAATATATGAAACATGTGAAACAAGATACAAGATACTGTAATTAAGCTTATGTTGCATAGATATAATAAATAAATACCTCGGGCACGAGCATATGCATTGGCCAAGGGCGTTAATTCTTTTATATCATCTACAAAATAAACTTTTTTCTCAATATCACTCAAAGGGATTCCAACTGCGGCTCCAGCAGGGGATACGTGTTTAAATGATGCAGCAGCAGGAAGTTTAAGGACGGTTTTCAATTCCTAATATTTGTGTAAACCGAAAACATATATAATTAAAGTGACAAATTTTTGAATAGGCATAAAGTGAAAGCTCATAAGAAACCTTGACCAAAGGCCATCCGTTAAGTGCATCAAGAAGGTTGATATAACCAGGTGATCCGGCGAGAACTAATAACACTTTATGATTAATGATGATATCATCAAATATTCTATTTTAAGAAATGTAAATTAAACCTTGAATTGGAAGTTGACCACCCTTTACGAAAACTTGAGCAGGTTTTTGATGTGGGTTTGCACCATATCGCAAAGTAAGTTGTGAAATATTCTTGGCATATTGTTGTCTGAAATAATTGGATATTGCTTCATCATAATCAGCTGTATGATCGAAAGCCTACATATTACGTTAAAGTAATTAAATGCTAAAGATTTTATAAATAATACAAATGAATTGTTACGTACCTTCAAAGCGAACCAATTACGTGAATTTTCAGATATACTTCCACTCTTTAATTCAGCTATGAATTTAGAATAATCTTTGGGATCAGAAAGAATTGTAACACGATCATGGTTTTTCGCCGCAGCTCTCAGCAAAGTAACACCACCTTAAAAATAAATATTAAACCAAATTAATGTGAATATTATATTTATCCCTTTGTTCACCGTATAATAATCGGTGACAATATATCTTACCAATATCAATTTCTTCGACAGCCTCTGTAATACTGATTCTTTCTTTCGCTATCGTTTCTTTGAAAGGGTAGAGGTTGCACACAACAATGTCGATCTTATTGATATTTTGTTTAGCAAGATCAGCTTCATCGCTCGGAATATTACGAGCAAGAATACCTATGTAATTTAACCATGATCATTAAAAGACATTTATATTATCACGTGATGAAATAATACGAACCACCATGAACTGCTGGGTGCAGAGTTTTAACACGTCCACCCAATATTTCAGGAGCGTTCGTTATTTCCGATACATCCCTATTATATTTACATGCAGTTGACAATAACTGAGAATGCAATTTTTATATTTCAAGAAATTATTCAAAAAAATAGTAGTCGGTTACATACGAGATAGGAATACCCGCCTCCCGGATTTTTTTAGCTGTTCCGCCAGAGCCGAGAAGACGTATATTTAGGTCATTAAGTTCTTTTGCGAGTTCGATTAAACCAGTTTTGTCGTAAACCGATAGTATTGCTTTGCAGAAGGTAGAATTTCGATAAAGAAGTTTGTTTACTGCGCCACTTATTTGCAGTGTGCCATAAAAGAATTTTATTTCCTTTATATTATAAACATACCTATTTTTTGTTGAGACATACTAAAGTTTCGTCGTAAAAAAATCGATTCAATTAGCAAATTGATGTGGAAATTATACAAATGATTATCAAATTTTTGATTATCAAACAAATTTTTTTTTTGGATCAAAAAATTGAACCAATTTATTGTACAATGTTTCAAATTCAAAAATATGAGGTTGATACTGATTTGCAAAACTTGTCTCCTGCTTCAGCGACAGAGCGTTTGATTAGAATTAATGATAAACTTAAACTTAAGAGAAAATTTATCGCAAATGAGGAAAATTTTGAAAAGAAACCTGAACTAATTAAGACTCAGGAAAGCAATGAGAATAGCATTAAAAACAAAAAAAAGAGTAAAATAAGTACAAATAAAAGAGTTGTATCTGAATTCGATCCAATATTTGAAGTAAATGAAGAAGACAAAGGAATAAACTCAGTACACCAAAGACAAATTGAACCTGAAGAATTTAAAGTGTTGCATTCGTTTCCAACATTTGATAAACCAATACAGACACCTCAAGAGGCAGCCGCCATTAAGCTATTGGGAATACCAGATTGGCTAGCAAATCCTACTGTCATAGATCCAGAAACAAAGCTTTCAATTGAAGATCCTTCTCTCGGGCTATCTAATCGATTGAAAAATCGATGTAAGACATTAGGAATCCATGAATGCTTTGCAGGTTAATATTTCCTTGTTCATATAGTTGATTTTAAAAAGAAACTATAATTAATTCTATATTTCAACTTGATTGACAACAACGACCTCTTGTCAATTGCAGTTCAGACAGCAATTATTCCTTTGTTGGTACACAATCGAAGTTTATCAGACATTCATAAGCATCCTGGTGATATATGTGTTTCTGCTCCAACAGGAAGTGGAAAAACGCTCGCTTATGTTCTTCCAATTATTGAAGTAAGCATTTTTCTTAAACCTTTAATCAGGCGAGCAAGATATAATATTAAAATATATATGTCTTAAACTATAAGATCCTTTCAAAACGCGTAGTAACACGTTTAAGGGCACTTGTTGTTCTTCCAACAAGAGACCTTGTGGCACAAGTTAAAGAAACTTTTGATGTTTTCTGTAAAGGAACGTCTTTGAAAGTAATAATATTTACATTCTATTCTAATTTATCTATTTTATTTGAATAATTTAAATTTAATTTCAATTTTGAACTTAAAGATCGGTGTAATGACAGGTCAACAGTCATTTATTCACGAACAAGAACAAATAGTTGGCAGTTCACCAGAATTGTGAGTCAGTATAATAGTAATTTTTATATTTTAATGTATAATTAACTTATCCTAAATCATAGGTTTATGGGAGGGACAAGTAAAGTTGATATTTTAATTGCTACACCTGGCAGACTAATTGAGCATTTGTCACTGTCGCCCAATTTTACTTTGCAACACTTGCGATTTTTGGTGTGTTACTTTTTTTTGATTTAATACAAATTATGCTATTTCTTATATGTATCTACTTTCTACCAAATTTAGATTATTGATGAAGCTGATCGACTACTTAATCAAAGTTATCAAGATTGGTTAAATCATACTCTTAAAGCTATCTGGCTTATAAGCAATGTGGCTGATAAGAGAGAGACAATTAACTTTGATCCCATAGGGTTGGTACTTAAGTTGGTTTAGATGCGTGTATCATCAATATAATTACAATAACACAAAAAGTATATAAATAGATTTTCATTTAATAATGATGATGCAATATCATCCATAACGATGGAAACTTTCTTTAATTTTCCAAAAATGGACATGTCGGAAACGAAAATTTCAGCAGTGAGTTGAATTTATTCTTTACATTATTCTTTATTAAAAATATTATTAATATTCTTTATATTTATCATATCAAAGATTCAAAAATTATTATTTTCAGCGACCCTTACACACAACCCGGCCAAAATTGCAAGTTTACGACTTGTAAACCCACAATATATATCCATTCAATCTTTAGACAAAGATGAATCCGAAATTAAATATACACTTCCAACTACATTGAAAGTAAGTTTTAATAATTTGAAAAATTTTTGATTTTATTTAACTTATTATTTCGGATTTATAGGAATTTATGATTATCACCTCATCATCAATGAAACCTCTTATGGTTATATATCTTCTTTACAACATTCACATATCATCTGCACTTTGTTTTACTAAGTCTGTAGATTCTGCTCATAGGCTCGCTCAATTAATACAGTTATTTGAAGACTCAAGGTTAAAAGAGTCTATTCAAAAAAATAGTACTATAGATGCAAAAACAAGTACTATCCCTATGGGATCGATAATTGCCGCAGAATATTCTAGTGATTTATCAAAGGATGAAAGAAAAAATGTTTTAAATAAGTTCAAACGTGGCGATATTCGTTTGTTAGTATAACATTGAAATTAATTCCGACATATTATTAGTTAATTTCGACATATTATGACTAATTCTGTCTCCTTTTTTATGTTAGATTAATATGCTCAGATTTGATAGCTCGAGGTATAGATTTAGATAGAGTGAATACAGTAATTAATTATGATGTTCCTGTTTACATGAAAAAGTATGTACACCGTGTTGGAAGAACTGCACGTGCTGGGCGTAATGGAGAAGCGTATAGCCTTGTAGAAACACAAGAGGTATGCGTTATTAAAATTTCTTGACAATAAAAAAAAAAATTTGCTTTATAAAATATGGTTTATATATTTTCTTATTTCAATAGGTGAGATATTTTAAAAATATGTTAAAAAGAGCAGGACATTTAGATAAGGTTAAAAATATAAATATCAAGTCAAATGTACTTGACTCTATGAAGGATACTTATCAGGTTTGGATCTACTTAACTAAATTTGATTGACTAATAAATCAATTTTAATTTTTAATTTTAATTTTATTATTGGTTAATATCTTGTAGCAAGCATTAAATACTTTTAAAGAATATATGAAAAATTCAAGGATTCATATAACTCAAAATGGTCCTATTTCTAATATAGAAATTTATAAAAATGATATGCAAAATGATAATGTTTCTCTAACTAATAGTTAATAGTTAGTTTATTATAAAATAAAATAATTAAAAAAATTTGTAAAATTATCGTAGAATATAAAACAAGTGGTATTTTTTTCCTATTCTGTAATCTGTGTTAAGTATTTTGTAAAAAGGATTTTATATTATTTTTATTTATATTCCTATAAACGCATAAAGTTCTCGAGTTGAGATCTTCAAAACACTTGCAACGTATATTCTTTTTTGGCCTGGACGAAATAGGAAAAATACACTGAAAAATTATATTCTTAGTTCTTAGAGTAGGTAATTTGGTTTCCTATTCCTATTCCTTTTCGATTTCTATTTGTATTGGATCTTAGATTAGTTCGCCCACCCTCACTCCATAGGAACGCGTGTCTTATAAATAAAAAAAATTTTTTTTTGTGTATCAATAAATTCATTTTTATTTGTTTGTTATACGAGTAAAAAAAATTGGGATTATCGTTTCCATCTTAGTTTTAATTTTAAAGATCTTGATGAACAATAGGCAGCTCTATTTCGATTATTTAAATCATTGTAAATTGAAAAAAAAAAAATAATTTCTTTCTTGCGGTTAACGGGTTTTTTCCTTATAAATTATACGGGTCTGAACCGTTTTAATAAAGAATTGAATTCCCCCCTTCTTTCATGATCCTTTTTATTAAACAATAATGTTTCTCTTCAATAAATTATTCAAAAAAAAATTTTTTTTGTTTGTTTTTTTTATAAAGATGTAAGACGGATTTATCATCTATTTTTTTTTTAAGATGATGATTTATTAATTTTCATATATCTCTATAAGGAAGTATGAGGTGGATTTTGTAAAAGAAGTTATGAAAAATGTGACAGATTTCTTTTTCA
>QZLH01000753.1:19123-61894 GCA_003833135.1 Oehlia diaphana | reverse complement strand
TGGGAGAAAGAATAAGAGGATGACTAGGAATAGGTAAGTGCTTAACACTTCCTGTTTTTTTTTAGACGGTTGACAATATCATATACTGTAGACTTAGGAAAACCAGTTATTTTAATTATTTTGGAGGTTTTCATATGTTATTGTCCCATAATTCCTTTATGGTTAACTGTTGCATTTTAAATTCCAAAGTGGACGTCATGAATTTGTTTTGCCACTAATAAAACAATCAGGTGAGAATTTTTGTGTTTATATATATATTCTAAAGGGGCTGGTGAATTTCCATTTTAGTTATTATTTTGATTGCATAAGACCTGGTGTGACAGCGCCCTTTATGCACAAAATCAAAAATTCCGGATATTTATGTCGTGAACTGTAGATCATCTTTTGGTTTAATATAAATTAAAGCTGTATAAGTAAAAAATTAAAGCCCTGTAAAAAAAGTTGATCCATTTTTTATATTCCATTTTTTTTCTGTAAAAGGCTCATATTTTCAGAATTAATAGCCTTATATCACAGAATTTATCAAATTATTCATATTTTCTGTGAATGGATTCGTGAAAGGCTCATTTTTACAGAGTTTTTATAGAAATAACGGATAAAATTTTTTATAGAAAAGCTATTTATTTCCAAATATTTATAATTTCTTTAATTATAGTAATAAATTTATAGGGTATTGTTAAAGCCTAAAGATTACCAGTAATCATCATCACTTAATTTTGGCTGAAAATTATAATTTTGGCCAGAATGAAAAAACACATCATAATTTTTTTTCAAAAATTTCAATTTAAATAATAAATGTGTAAAACAAACCTGAGTAGATACTAATCACACTAAAATTTTGAAAATTTGACTAAAAAAATCTTTTTTAAAACAAAAAAAATTGTATTTTACTTATAAAATCAAACTTTCCTGTTTTCTCAAAAATTATCTGAACAATAGCCTTTATAAACTAAGAGAAACTTGTTCTACTCATAAATTTACATATAATAATGATATTTCTATTATGATTAGAATAATATTTCAGTTAAAAATTTTGAAAATTCAAAAAATATTTTTATATGTGATGATGATCACCACTGGTGATCTTTAGTAAAATCCATATAAATATATTAAATATGTAAAATTAAAATTATTAAATATTAACATTAGTCTTTTTTTCAATATGATAATTTCTAATAATTATTCTCTTTTATAAGTCAAATTAAAATAAAATTTTGTTAAAATTGGATATATGTTCAATCAAAATTTGGATTTGGATTGGACACAGGAGTTTGCATATACTGTAATTGTTCCTGTCGCAATTCGTCATACCGGGAAATTCGCATATAATGTTTCCTGTCGCTTTCAGTTAACTTAAATAATAAAAATATGATGGTATGTCGTGATCATCATGATTGTGTGATCTGCATCACAATTGCGAGTTTTGTTATCTATAATTTTAACACTTGGAATTTATAACCACGTGATTTATATTACGATTGAAGAAACAAAGAAAAACGATTTATTTATTATAAACTTATAAAGTCACAAAGTAACTATTGACAAATGGCGGCCTTTGGTGAAAGCAAAATATGGATCCTATCTAATTTTTCTTTTTTTTAGGGTTGTTTTTTATTTTTGTCCGTTAATTTTTTCAGTAGCGTAGTCTAGGACCCAGAAATATACTGTATATACAGGGGCAGGGTACATATTGGAAATAGTGGAATTAGACTTTTGATTTGCGTACAATCTAAGATTTTTCATCCATAATTAGGTTATCAAGATTGCGTATTTTTTATCAAAATTTTAAAAAATAAGTTTGTGTATTTTTGGTCTAAATTTGGCTATATATATAATATATTTACTGTACATACTTTAATATTTAATTAACCGCATTGTAATATTTAATATTAATTGAAAGAAATTTCTAAGGGTTAAAAAGTGAAATTTTAGAAAAATATTATTGAAAAAATGGTAAATTTTATTTTTCACATTAGAATTTGGTTTTATAAATAATATAGAAGCCTATGATAAAATAATTAATAACTTAATGCCTGAAATTTTATTTGCGTATTTTTCAATACCGGTATCAGGTGTTAATTATGCGTACTACTCATATAAAAAGTCTTTGCGTAC
The DNA here is from genome assembly GCA_003833135.1 of Oehlia diaphana. Lineage (NCBI taxonomy): Eukaryota > Fungi > Glomeromycota > Glomeromycetes > Glomerales > Glomeraceae > Oehlia > Oehlia diaphana. The sequence continues at coordinate 59,779 of QZLH01000753.1, read as the reverse complement.
AGCTCATAGTAAAAAAATTTTTCACCACCTGATCCCTATATATATATTTCCATCGAAGGGTGATGGAATGAATATCGATTTTCCATCTTCATAGAGCCTTTTTCGTACATACAATTGTTTTTGGGATGGACCCCGATAACCACTTTTTAAGAAATAAAATAACTGATAATTTAAATAAAGCAAAAAGTCACTTAATGTATGCAATATAACACAAAATCACTTTTTTTATGCTTAGGTAAATAAACGGGGCACTGAAATCGCATTCAATTAAAAATAATTTCTTAAAGCAACATATTTTGTGCCAATTACTTTTTTTGTGGAAGATAATGAAATTTTTTTCTAAAAATAATTGCCTTTTCTTAAAGCATATTTTGCACCAAATTACTTTTTTTGTGGAAAATAAATGAAATTTTTTTCTAAAAATAATTGCCTTTTCTTAAAAGTATATTTGCGCCAATTACTTTTTTTTATGGAAGATAATGAATTTTTTCTAAAAATAATTGCCTTTTTCTTAAAGCATATTTTGCACCAAAATTGCTTTTTTTGTGAAAAATAAATGAAATTTTTTTTATACCTTTTCTTAAAGCATATTTTGTGCCAAAATTGCTTTTTTTGTGAAAAATAAATGAAATTTTTTTTATACCTTTTCTTAAAGCATATTTTGTGCCAAAATTGCTTTTTTTGTGGAAGATAATGAAAATTTTTCTTTTTTATAATAAAAATTAAATTTATTCTTTGCTTTGCTTCTCTTTTTCTAAAAAATAATTTAAATTTATTGTAATTTATTAGAATTCTGGTTACTCTTACGAGTTTAGAAAAAAATTTATCGATATGACTGAAGAAATAACTGAGAACAAAGACAGTCATAATTTAGAGATCAAAACCAATGAATATGAACATGATGGTTAAGGATGTTAACGGTCTGGTCCGGTCAGTCTCGGTCCGGTCTTCATCGGTCCACGGTCCAGGACCGGACTGAGGACCGGGACCGATCGGTCCTATAGGACTGCGGTCTGGACCGCGGTCCCATAAAAAAATTTTAGCATTAGTTTGTTACTTCGCATAATTTCTACCGGAATTAACAAAATTTCAAAATTTCCTTTTTTGGAAATCTGTGTAACCTTGTGCAACAATAAATTTCAATTTTCGCGAAAATAAAAATTCCCTTTTTTGGAATTGTGTAACGTTACACTACTATAATTCGGGCCGGCACTATGAATTTTAGTTAAAAGAATTTCTTATAGGACCGTCTAATAGGACTGACGGTCCTATGTGGTCCGGTCCTATGTGGTCCGGTCCAAAATCGGTCCCTAGGACTGGACCACGGTCTGGTCGGTCCGGACCGGACCGTTAACATCCCTAATGATGGTGATGAAAAAGAAGTTAGAGAAAAAAAATTTGTTCTTCTGAGTATGAAGGAAGAATGGAACAAAGCAGAAAAAAATTTAGCAAGACGGACGAATTTAATGATAACACATCTTTCGATTGCCATTATTATTATAGTTGTTGGAGTATGTTTATTTCTTCTCGCAAAATATAATACCAATAACAAGATTTTGAAAATTACGTTACCAAGCTTTAACAGGTTTCAGTGGAGTTCTGGTACTCATAAGGTCCTTTATGGAGAAGTTCAATTTAAGTAAAAATAATGCTACAAATTTGTTACAAATAAAAATTGATAAAACTGATGAAACTCCCACATTGATGAAGATACCTACAAATGAATTGAAGAAGTTACGTATTGAAAGACACAAAAATTTTGAAAGCTTTTTAAGACGCATCAATTATCTTATTATCTAGAAAAGAAATTTGGTATAGGTTTCTCTATTATAATGTCTTTATATGTCATCATTTTGGCGATTTTAATAAGCATAAATTTGATCAATGATTATTCTTGGCAATATACTGATTACTTTTTGGCTATAAACATAATTGTGATTGGGATAGTCTGGGTTATCAATATAGTCTTATCTTATTGTATACAATTATTCTATGATAATGTTAATAATTATTTAATTAATTATTTTATTAGATTTATATCGTTTCCTATTTTAATTCTTTTCATTCCATTAGCAATTTATTATAGGCTATTGAATAGAACTTATTTGGAAGATCATGAAATTTATTTTGGAAAATATAATACAGAAAATGATGACGTGACATTTTTTGGAACGGAAGTTGATGCAAAGCTCGTTTTGAATCTAGTTCTGAAACTTCTGAATTATGATAAAACCGATGAAGAAATTAAAGATTTAATAAAAGATTTACCAAATACTAATACCCGAACTTGTTTTTGTAATAATAAAAATATTAAAAATGATGACTATTTAACGAAAAATAAAATGAATGATAAAGAAAATATAAAAATTTCCGCGATACTTGCTGGAGAATTAATCAAAAAATTAGAAACAAAAAAAAAAAGTAGTAATGGACAAAATGGTGAAAAAAGTGGTGGTGCATTAATCGAAGATTGGAAACAAATGAAAAAAGTAGTGATGAAAATGGTAAAAATCCTGAAGTACCGGTAATAATTTAGGACATTTTTTTGAAAATATCAGGAACGAAACATTAATGAAAGCTTATTTAATGGCTTTAAAATCTAAAGATCCTAACAATGAATATGTGAAAGATTATAAAAAGCATCATACACAAAATGATGACGAGATAATAAAACTTGCTATGAAAATTATTAAGAAAAAAACTTATAGAAAATATCTAAGAAATGATATGAAATATTTTAACTTCAAAGATATATATAGATATACAATTAGTGATGACTTTCAATACTTAAATTGGGAAGACTTTAAAAATCGGTTTTACAAATTTTTACTTATAAACGATAAAATTATTTTAAAATTAGAGCCTATAGAATTAACTGAAAAGCATAAGTATGAAATCAAACGTCTTTTGAGTGGGCTAGATTCAGGTGATGATGGTAAAGAGAGTAAAGAGAGTGCAGAATTAAAAGTTTAGAGCTTTTATTATAACTATATTTTATTCATACCTTATTTTTTAAATTTTATTTCGTTTCATTTTATCATTATAATTACAGTATATTTTATTTTTCAAATTTATCACACGAATAACGATTATTAAGATAAATCTTTCTTCCAAGAAATGTCATCAGCTAAATTTAATCTTTACCATTTCTACTTACGATGTATTTTTTTAGACAAAATGAATAAAAAACAACGGTATATAATTGTACCTTCCACAGTCGGATAATTTAACGGAAATTGGCCGAATAATTTGTACTAGGAAAGAAATTCATAAACTTATTTCTTATCTGATCCAAGAATTTCTACCATTTCAAAACCACAAATTTACTTCGCAGAATATAAAATTAAAGGACTTTAACATATAAAATAAGATAGGGCACATACGTATAAAATTTAAATCGATTTCGGGTTCTTATATTTATATACCTTTATCACTTTATGTATAATATTTATATTCCATATATGACAAATTGTCGCGCCTTGCAACGTCTAAATAATCAAGATGACAACCTGCTAAATGATGTTTAAACGAGAAATATATCATTCGTATATTGAAAATTTACAATAATAAGAAATGTTACTTATAAAAGAAATTTTAATAATTGAATATTGAGCTTTTTAAAAGTAGAAAAGCTGAATATTTACTAAAGATCCAGGTTGTGAGTTATCATATTTCTGACTCACCACTTTTTTTATTTCTTAGAAATGAACAAGATAAGACGGAAATAAAAATGACTAAATTAATTTTTTAGAAATTGGTATGAAAGTCGTCCATACTATAATCAAACCATAATATCGTCGGCAGTCGTTGAAAAAAACTTCCTAAAATGCCTAGAAAAGAATAATCAATCACAAAACTCCTTTTTTTTATTTAACGTGTTATAAAATCAGAAATCGTCACTTACGAGTTACGACATCAATGTTTTTCAAGTTTGATAATACTGTACCTAGCCACATTTAATTATTATAAAAATTGGATGCCACGCAATTGATTTAATTATATATTTTTAAAAATTACAAAATATATTCAGAATAAAATATTGAACGTGGTTAATTCGCTAAAATTACACGTAATTAATATTCAAATGGGCTTTGTCGAAATTTGATGTCCGATAACATAATTGTAATTGGCCAGCCAGTTAATAATTATTCAACTTTATATTAGATGTGGCTTTTGGCAAAGTAAAATGAGTTGCAAGCCAGTTAAGCCACGATTAATGGAGTAATGTAATCTAACGAATCGTGGCCAATTTATTTTTCAGCCTATAGTCGATCTTGTTAATCTAGACAATACTCGGCTGAATTAAGTAAGCCATCACAAGCCTTCTTAATAGGCTTAAATGGCTTTGATAAAAAATTAAACGTTTTTGGTTTAAATCGACACGAAATAATTGAACATAGGTTTTTCGAATATCCAATATGTTTCCTTCACGAATTGAATGAGGACAAAGTTTTCAAAAAGAAAATAATTCTCGTTGAGAATAATTGATACTTTTTTCACAAAGAAAAGAGGCTTTGAATTAAAAAAAAAAATTTCTTTTTTGATTTGAAGTAAATCTTGAATGAACCATACTATATAAAAAAAGCTATATAAACACAGTCTTTCTTCCTAGTTAAATCTTCACTTCATTGAAGCAAACAATAATAAAAAAATAACTTCCTTTAATAGTGGATTATTTTTTTTCAAGATGAAGCTCGTTTATATTTGTTTCCTTGGCAGCTATATTATTTCTCTCTTCTTCAACATAGCTATATTTGCTCATCCTCCTTGCGTCAGTACTATTACTGAGACAAAAACTATAACCGTTCGTCCAATACATACTAAAGTTATCACAAGGGTAATAATTATTAATCTTAAAAAAATTTTTTTTTTGTTTAATTGATGATTATTCATTTTCTCTCTTTTTTTTTTTATTTCAAAGAAAGTTACTACTACATCTGCTACAATCAAAATTTCAACTACCTCCTACACCATAACTAATGCTTGTAAAAAACCTATCCCCACACCACCACCACCACCAGCTAAAATTAAAACGGTACCGACACCTCCTCCTAAAGTTCCTGTTGCCCCTATTAAAGCTCCAACTCCTAAAGCTAAAGTAGCTATAGCAACTCCTAAAGCTAAAGTAATTCCTAAAGCTAAAGTAGCTACAGCAACTACAGTAGCTAAAGTTCATTATGCTAAGACGGGTACGACGAGTAAAATCATAAGAATTAAAACCGTGTCAAAAAAGGTCGTTGTCCATAAAGTCAAAACAATTCACTCTCCTAAAGTAGTACACGTTAACACAGTACACATTAAAACAGTTAAATCAGTTCATAACTCTAAAGTAAGTAGTGGCGGTTATTAGATAAATCATCAATTTTTGTAAATAGTTTTTCCTTGATCTTTCAGAATGTAAATAATTATTTTTTTTTAAAATCTTGTACATAAAAATAGTTTTTTTTTCCTTAGATTAGATTTATTTTTTACATTCTTAAGATACTTTTGTTAATTCTTTCCAATCTTTTTTTTTCTGTATAATATGTAAAATTTCGAGATTTCATTTAAAGTTTAATAAATTAATTGAATTCTTGTAAAATCTTTAAATCATTATCTTGAAATGTGGTTTATTTTGTGTCACAATAACATGATTAATTTCAACTGATAATCGAAATACGCATAAAAGGAACATGACTTTTAGATCAATGTTATGATTCGGTTTCATTTGTCCGAAACGGTTGAAAGTTTTGAAAGTTTATGTTGTCCACCTTCCGTGATGCTCAATTTTTGAACGAAAAAAATGGTTATTTCCTTGTGAATTTGTGTAACCACAGACAAGTTATATTCATGTCATCTTTTCGTCAGCCAATAATAATTTCTTCGCCACAACGTTTTTGACACAATCAGGTTTACGAGTAGTCACGACCGAAATTTGCGCTGGTAATTGATTTTTTTTTTTTTTTGCATAAATTTTGTCCCTGACACCGCTGGTAAGTGTCTCCCAATAATTTACTTCCCGATCAAAAAATTTGCAGTAACAAAATATCGTTTACGTCTCTTTTTTCCGCGTCCTAAAAGCACAAAAGTTCCTGAAAATATTTGAGTTTCGTGATCCTATCCTGTAGTGGCTCCTCTTGGGACTTTCAAAGCCTCAGATGCTTTGACAGAAAACTTAAGGAAACAATTCACGAGAAAACAAAATTACTGATTTATTTAATTCTAGAAGAAGGAAAAACTCACATTTCGCAATTGTCTCAAGTATTTGTTGAGTTACACTTGTACCTATTTTTGATAGCTCTCATGGTAATCAAATACTTAATGCCAGCAGACTTAAAAGTGGACTTCAACGTGTAGGTATTTTTTGTTTCTTTGTTTCTTTTTTTTTAGTCCCCTATACTTATACTTTTTTTTTTAAAAAAAAATTTTTTTTAAAGAACTAGTTAATATCACGTGAGAAGAAAAAGCATATGAGCGGATTATCTGATCGATCTTTTTTTATATATGGTTTAAAACAATGTTTTCGCTGAGTGATTCCATATTATTAAATATAGAGCACTTTTCTATAGAAATTGAATTGAAAGATAAGAGACTACTATACCAATAAAAAACGATAAAATTGTGAATCATAAAGACATTAATTTAGTAACCGATTTCGTTCAATTGAGTTACTTGATTAGAAGAAAAATACTCAAATTCACGTTTTACAACGAAACGCAGAAAAACATCATCGACTAAAAGCAAAATTTTAAATTATGATGATTCAAATTTACTATAATTATCAAACAAGAATTACAAGAAAAAACGATCGTACAATCAGAATCCCTAATAATAATCAATTGATAATTTAATCCAGTTTTATGATAAAATAGCAAGTTACGTCATTATCAATAAAACTCATTCAAATAACGATCAAACCGTAAATGCATACAATATAGAATTCTTCAACGTATTTTCAGCACGCCAAATAGAGTTTATTAGAAAATCGAAATCAGAAACATTCAAAATAAACGAACGATTTCATATCAATATACAAATACACGTGACCTCCAAACCATTCTTCAAGAAAGTTAGCACAAACAACATTATCAATTCGAATAGGATAACTTCCAAACGTACATTCTATAAAGTCAACAAATATTAACCGAAATGCCACAAATAGAAACAGCTCATTTAAATAAATCCATCAAACTGCCCCAGACCATACCATCTATAGCGATAATATATTTGCTTATATGAATAATGAAATAGCTGACCTCAAGGTTCTGAAAAAGACAATGGAAAATCTAAAACAATCTTAAATTCGTAAATAATGAATTAACATAAAACAAAACCATCAATCTACGAAACAAGACATCGTAGCTATCAAAATACCATACATCCTTCAAAGCCATTCAACCTGGCAAAAACTAGAACAAATTCTAATTTTTGCACGAACAAATATAATAACACGCAAGAAAGTCCTTAACTCTACTAGACACCCTAGTTACAATTTTCCGCAATATATCAATAAAGCTCGAACTATCCTAATCATCTTACCAAATTCCTCATAGAATTTCAACAAAAAAAATCAACATTATAAAAAATCATAATCAACACATAAAATAAGGAATTTATCGTCTTTGAACAAAATAACATAATCTTGTTCATTGTGATTAATATTGGATTTACGCTTAAATTTTGATTTATTTTATAAAAAAATGATGGCTTTTATATATCGTATTTCAACATTGTAAAAAATAAAGTTGAGAAATTGATTTAATAATTATACTATGGTACTATTAGACTTATCGTCACGATTTGCCATCCTCCGTTAGGATATTACCTTTACTGGTCTTGTAACTCGTTCTGAAATAAATAAAATGAATGAATGAATTGTATCATCATTGTTGCCATACAGAATGAACATATCTATAGGCAGCAAAACACGATAACACTTTAGGCCAGCTCGACCGCATGCCACCACAAAACACAGTATGACCTAATATTCAGATCTACAGTATATATACAGGTTCATTAAACCGCGAACTTTATCTGAAGTAACAAGTATAGCCATATCATATTTTCCGTGAAACCACCAGATAAGAGTAGTTTCTCTCAATATTTCATGAAAACATGAGAGCAAGGTATATAACCTCCGCTTCTTAATGCAGATAAATATCTGGAGCCACGGTGTGAAATACCAATGTAATATGTGACCCCTAATAACATATCCAACAACTCAACGAAACACTCACTTTACGCCATGCACTATGACTTTGATCTCTCCCTTTATTTGCGTACTTAAAGTGCTAGTTGACATTTTGAATTTTAGAATTTTAGAAACTTAATTTAAGATATATTTAGCTTTTCTAGGAGCTGTAATGTCTCACAATTGATTTTATTGCATCAAGACCATTCTCTATTACTATATTATACAAGAAACTTTTTTTGATTGACAATCACAAATCTTTATGGAAAGTTCTTGTAAACTGAGATATAAAATTAAATTGCAAACACAATAATTTAATAATATATGGACAATATTTGCATTTGCGGAATTTGAAAAATATATTTGGATATATGAATTATTATTATGAAAAATCATATAAGTGTGGATTTTTACAAGTCTATGAAATTGCATACACAAATTATCTAAATCATCACTATATTTTATTCTTCAACTGTATCGTAATTGTATATTTTTAATTGCCGTTACTTGTAAATAATCTTTCATCTCTTAGAACTTCATTAATTTAACTCGTTATTTGACATTTTTACTTACATTATGGTTAATCTTGAAGGTCATTTTCGTTATTTACATAAAATAAAATATCAAAGACACATTTCTTTATTAATCAGTATTTATATGTTAATTTGTCATAAACATATAGTAAGTTATTGAATATGAATAATTTTATAAAATATAACTATTTCTCAATTATTGTTTTTTAGGACCTATTCCAAAAGCAAGTAGAAAAGCTAATATTAATAAAGCAGACATACAATACTAAATTAAATGTGAGGAAGTCTTAACGAATATAGAATATAACCCATCAAATATAGGAGGAACAACTATACGAAGGATTGAATCTATTACACTTATTGCACCTAATAATCGAACTATTTGAGACGGAGGAAATAAATTTGTCTGTAATGATTTTATTGCTGGTGTGGTTATTATACCTAATGATGCTATTACAGTTGCTGTATTAAAATAATTTAAAAGATAATAAATTAAGATTAAATTATCTAAGAGTTAAACAAAATAATAAATAATTGTTTTAATTACCTCCGATGAATACGGAACCAGATGTTGCAAAACCATACTGTCCATACATAATATGAGCAAATGTGTCAATTAAAAATATTAAAAATATTATTCTCATAACCCAGACTTCGAAATTAATTCTTTTTTCATTTGTTCATCATCGTCGTCCTTGCTATCATTAACATTGCTATCGTTAATATTCTCATCATCAACAACAATTCTTTCTCCTCTTTTCTCTTCCGTTTCTGTAATAACATTATTTCTACCTTTTATAATTAGTTTTTCAAATTTTGTAAATAATGCAAGATTTGGTTTTTTGAATTTTACTATTGTAGGGTATACAATAAATAAAACAACCACTTTTGTTGCACCAATCATAAATACAAAATACCCTTGTTGTAATAATGACATCTAAATACTAATGATGTATATAATACGAATACAGTAAAAGCCATTATAGAAGCTGATAAAAAAGTACAAGCTGCCAACATTAATGATGAATATTTGGTTGCAAAAGTAATAGGAATTTTATCAACATCATTTTGTTGTTGCGGGGGACGGAATACTAATAATGCCCCGAGTATTCTGTAAAGAAAAGAATGGATCCATGATTTTTGTCCTGATCTTATTTCTTGTTGACGGTTTAAATTTGATGCTAATTTTCTTTTGATAAAGATTCAGGTAATATAAAAATATAAAATAAAAATAGCATAATATAAACTACAAGTATAACATAATTTATTGTATATGTTCTATGTAAGTACTGGACATTTTCCACGTATGTTATTGATCACTTTATAATAGTGATACACAAATTTTGGTCACTTTATAATTAGTGATACAAAATTTTGATCACTTTATTATAAAATAACAAATAAGATACACGAAAAAGGTCTCAGTTGCTTACGTCATACATATCCAATAACTTTATTATCGGTCATGTTTATGATAACTGATTTACACTAGGATGCTACTCTATCATGTGGCCTTTGGCCTAGTTATCGATAACAATTACTTACTGAGAATGAATTATCTGTTACTTTATTAGCCATGCTCCTATTATTGGTCCTACTGCGAACATTGCTCCTTACTCCTTATACCCATCCAAATACCACGCACCTATTGAAAATCAAATTTGTTAGGAAAATTAAGAAAAATAATTTGATGACATAATGAATAACGTGCGTGTTCACCTTCTTGATTGGATGAGCACAATCAGTTGCGTATGCTTCAGACAATGCATAAAATCCGCCAGTTAACCCATCAATTAATGGTCCTATCAAGTAGCAATATATTCCAAATGTTTCTAAAAAGTTAGAAACAAATATTAAAACTAATGTGCTTAGGATTGTCCTTCCGCTTGATATTAATAAAGTCCTTTTTCGTCCTTTCCTATCTGATAATGTTCCAAGTGGCCCAAGAACAAATATAGCTAAATGATTGAAAGAAGAAAAGTACAATTTAGATTGAGGATCATTTTATTTACCTGGAATAGCGGTGCATAGATTTGTAGCCACAAGAAATTTAGAAGTTACGGATTGTACATCAGGATTATTCCATAAATTATCAGGACTTAATGGTTTAAGCGAAGAAGAAACTCCGGGGATATGTTTTTTAGAATAATAATTATGATAAACTGCTTTTAGGTAAAGTTGTACTCCTGTTGCTACTGTTAATCCACCAGTTATAAACATTGGTAATAACCAATACGCTGAAACTGTTCTATACCAAGGTTTTTATCGGTTGAAGAAGTTGAAAGATATAAATGAGTTTCAACTTCAACATTATCAAAACTAGTCGCGTATCCATCTTATAGTTAATTATTCGTACTTATATTTTTGAGAGAAACAAATAAAATGAAATTATTTATACCTTGAAACCAGAGTCCTTCTTTTAAAAAATTCTAACTTTTTGGACCTAATTATTTTTTTTAAAAGATAAGCTTATTCTATAAATGTTAAATCTCCGTTTTAAAATTTTCAAGTAAAAAAGTATACGCGAAAAAAAAGTAAATAATTTTGTTTTTTTGGAAATAAGATGGCCGCTCAATTCCGTTATCACAGTAAGAAATTTTTTTTTTTTTTTTTTGAAGTTAAAATCATTAGTTACACAGAATCATTAGTTACACAGAAATTTCGGAAAAAACGAGGATTGGCGTGAGAATTAAGGAGTGACACAAATCTTTATCTATGAAGAATAAGAAAGAATACACCCATTATTCCATATTTCAGATCATTACTTTAGCATATCTAAAAAAAAAGCACCGACGTTCACCCTGGTTACACTTGATTATCGGTAAAGTTCGGATAGAGTGTCAAACTGTGGTTCGATTTTACCTGACGATCATCCGATCTTCCGGTTCCTAAAGAAAGTGGTATTTTTGTAAAAGATGTACAGATGTACAATACAAAAATTTTTTTTAAAAAAATAGATTTAATAATTTATTTTAATAATGATCTATTACAATTAATACATTTTGCGAAATAAATAAAAAAAAAAAAAAAAAAAAAAAAAAAAAAAAAAAAAAAAAAAAAAAAAAAAAAATAAAATAAAAAAACTTTTTTCTAATTCAAACATTTACTGATATAAGAAAATGCATCCCAAAACATATTTTATACTAAAAAAAAAATACAAATATATATATATATATATTTTCCATAAACATATAAATATAATCAAGTTAAAAAGAAAATAATTAATTACAAAAGCTTTCGCAAATACCGAACCTGCGGCTCTCATAAACAAAAGCAAAAAAAGAAACGAAAAAGTATATATATTTATATATGACATGATGTTAATAATAATAAAATAAAATAAGATAAAATAAAATAAAAAAAACATATAGATAAACAAATATGTATTATATAATGTATAAGATGTGTGTGAAGTAAAAGAAAAAATGTACCCTCCTACAACTATAAGTAGAAAATTTGAATACAAAGAGTTCATCAAATATTCAAATGACCCACATTAAAAGCGAACATGTAGTTTTATATTTTATATATATGAAGAATAAAAAAAAGCATAATCTTGAATTCAATAATAGATTTGTAGGTTTTGTTCAGCAACTTCGATAAAAGAGAGCTCCATAATCCCACAAAAAAAATTGTTACCCAATTATATTCTCTACTCTATCCAAAAAAAATTAAAAGAGTAATTTGTTGCAGAATAACTTTGGTATTTGCTATAAAAATAAATATATATATATAAGAAGAAGTGTTTTTTTTTTTGGTTTACTATATAATAAAGTCTTTTTTTTTGATACAATGCATATTAGAGACGAAAGTTAATACATCGTCCATGATTTTTGTGAAAAATGATAAGGTAATTCAGAGAAAATGTTTATAACAAATAATAGTCCTTCAAATAATAACTGTTCTTGGATATTCTTTTTTTTTTCATTAATTATTCTGATTCTTCATTTTGACTACCAGCGCTATCATTCCCACTTCCACCGTTCAAATTAATGTTCGTGTTATTTGGACTGCTTTCAGTTATTGGAGGTGGCAAATTAGCATAAGGGTTTGTAGTTACTACACCTGGACTTGTTGGCCCAACTAATGGTGCAATCCCGTCTTTCCTCATTTCAACTTGTCGCTTATCATAAAACTCAAAATCATCCAATATTGACGTTTTACTGCGATATTCGTAAAATATCTTCAACATCTCACGGCCAGGCTCCGGATATAATTCCTGAGTATCACGACTATTAGTAACTGGTTTATTCTCGTTGTTTCTATAAGCAATAATAATATAATAACGAATTAATGTAAGAAGAAATAAATAAATAAAAAAATGGTAGTAATAGAAATAATACTTACACTACTCTTATGTGTCTTAATTGACCATTAGGAATATCTTTTACAAAAATCCATTTGACTTTAAAAACACCTTTCCATTTGTCTTGAGCCCAAACACTACTGCTGGTGGTGTAATCAACAGGAGTAAGCATTTGCGCCATACCACAAAAATGACCACTGTATATTGTCAATAATAATATCGTTAATTCATTTCATACCATCAATAATTATGATTTCTTATAAATTAGTATGTGCTTACCTAGCATTGACACTGAAGAATAAATAAATCGGTCCTTTATCAGCACTTTCACGAAAGGCTTTATCTAAGCGTCGATTTCCAATTTCAGTGCTTGCCCAAATATCATACTATTATTAAATAACAAATTTTGTAATCCGTTGCAACAATAATTATTTGCGATAATATCACTATAACTTAATATTAATAATTTCAAACCTTTAAAGATTTGTGGACATCATCTTCAGTATATGACTTAATAACAAAATATCTCGCCTAATTTAATAATATTTTAAATAAATAATTGATATATTGAAAAAAAAAAAATGTCTTTGAAAATAAAGATCTTACATGATTTGGTTTACAGTTAAATATCTTGGGGTTATATCCCCTAGCCGAGACCCATGATGACATATCTTTCTTTACCACTCCTGGTGTGGTCGGAATAGAGAGAGGACCTAAACCATTTGGAGTTGGAAGGCCTGCGTTCGGTGTAACAAAAAGGTTGCTCATACCATTACCTGAAGGTGTTCCAACAATCTTTGCTTTACCAGGCCACGCACCAGTAGGTGCAGACATCGGCCTAGACGCATAAGTTGAAGTTGGTGATACTGCAGATGATGGTGAAATTGCAGCACTACAAGCTCCAACTGCTGTACCAAGTACTTCTGGTGAAGTATTTACGGGGGGTGGTTTGGGGGCAGTTTTGGCAATAGCAGCCCAACTTAATTGGGCTTTTTGCTTGGGGACTGAAGATCCTGATACTTGAACCGCAGAAAGATCCGGTGATGTCACTTTACCTACGTCATTACCATTCGCATTACCTATACTAATATTGTTCAATGAAGTTGTTAAATCAGCAATTGAATGATTGCTCATAGCATTTCCTGACATATCATCTCTTAATAAAATATTTTGATTCGCATTAACGCTTGCTAAGGTTGGAGAAATAAGACCATAATGTTCAATATTTCTATCAGCATTAAGCGGTGGAGAAGTAATTATACTTCCAGATCTCGGTGACGTTGGACTACGATAACCTTCTAACCCAGGAGGGGCAGATAAAATTGGTGTTTGAAGACCACGAATGTCTAATTTTAACCCAAAGTCCTTATTCTCTTTATATTTCCCTGTATCACGTTGTGATGGTACGATATCATCATTACTAGAATCATATAATGCCATGCTTCCACTAATACCATCATCGGAATCCCTATTTCCATCTAAACGTCGACGTTGAGAACCCTCTGAAGCTACAGATGTACTCCAAGACGGAAGACGAAATGGTGAAGAATTATCTGATTGTGTTTGTTTTTGCTTTTGTTTAAGTTGTTGAATAAGTTGCTGTTGTTGTTGCAATTTTTGCTGCATTTGTATGTGAAGTTGTTGTTGTTGATGCGATTGTTGAGATTGCTGTTGCTGCTGTGATTGAGATTGTTGTTGTTGCTGCTGCTGCTGCTGCTGCTGCTGCTGTTGTTGTTGTAAAGCGTTACCGAATGACCTAAAAATTTGTGGTTGTGGATAATAACTAGTTGGAGAAGATGGTGTTACAACATTCGAAGATGTAGTTGGTTCATAATAATCTAAAGGACCTCCCAATCCGTGCTCAAATTTTGCATGACTATTGTCATCTTGAATAAGGCCATTGCCTTGAACATTATTTACACTAGATGATCTTTTAATGTTTGTCCCGAACAACCCACCATTATAACCTGTATATTGATCATTATTTTGCTGCATTTGAGATGAAAAGTTATTGTTCAATGCATGTACAGATGAAAAATTAGCTAAACTTTGAGAGATTGACGGTATCCAAGGTGAAGCCGTAGCATTGGGAGTGTAAACACTGTTATTGAGTTCGCTTTGTGATGGCAATGTTGCAGATCGCAAAGGCTTATAAACAATGGATTCCTTTGATAAAAACAAACGAAATTAAATGTTATTTCATATCTATAAAAAAAAAAAATTTATTCCCATAAAGTATTTAAATAGATATTAAAATATTCTTCAAAATCATTTATGATGAACTAATATTTTTTTTTCTCTTTTCCTTTTTTTTTTTTGTCGCATTTTAACGAACCTTTGGCGAATCTTCAAGTCCGGGAGTCCGCATCGCTTTCTCCCAATCATGATCATCTTTTTCGGATAATGTATACGAATTTTTAATAAAAGCAGACTCAAAATAAGAATTATCATAATTTCCTGTATAAAAAAAATGATTCGTTTTGATTTGATTAAAATTAATTGATCTAATCATAATAATGTTTTTTCATTAATCAAATGACTTAATTGAAACCTTTCCCATACCTCCAAAACCAGAATTATTTTTATTAGCTCGTGGAGAAGGTGAAGTTGCAAGAAATGAACTACCATAGGTATTATATAAATTTTGATAATCTTCACCACCATGAACACTTTGAGGTATTACTGAAATACTATTACTACGACCAAACCCTGAACCTACTGGGATAGGAGCATTATCTGAGGCGTGATTAAAAGGAGTTCTATTGTTGTTATTATAATCACCACCACCAGGATTCCCTGATACACCGTTATTTAAATTATTAAACCCAGGTGGCATTTTTACTGGGGAAAATTGTCCAAGATTTGAGAAACCAGTCAGCACACCCAAATCAGTTTTTATATTAGAATTCATGATTCTTTGTTGATGACCAGTAACAAAAGCTTCGTTACCAAAACTATGTACGTTGTTTCCACTTGAATTTGAAGCAATAACTCCACTTCCCGAAGAACCACGATTTATTGATTCCCAATCTTTTTCAGATGTTTTATATGTCTGACTACCATTTACATCCGTTTTTTGTGAAGGCTGTCGCACGTCGTTCAGGGGTAGATTAATTGAATGTTCCATGTGTGGTACTCCTTGCAACCCGGGCGAATTTGAATTAGTGGGTTGTCGATGTTCGTTAGCCATAACTAAGCACTAAAGTATCAAGTATATACTAGTTATTATACGGACCTTATCATTTCTCACTGCGTCCACTGAAGTTGAGCCGACTGCGGGATAAACTAGAACTAGCCAATCAAAAAATAGCTAATGTCATCATTTCAAAACTAAATTTTTTTTTTTTTGATACACGTGAAAT
The DNA here is from genome assembly GCA_003833135.1 of Oehlia diaphana. NCBI lineage: Eukaryota > Fungi > Glomeromycota > Glomeromycetes > Glomerales > Glomeraceae > Oehlia > Oehlia diaphana. Next base: position 43,408 of record QZLH01000753.1, on the reverse strand, counting down.
GAGAAATTTAGAATCATTTTTAAAAGTTTTTTTTTGCAAAATAATTTAATTTTACGATATGCGGTATTAAAGTAGCAAGAAGGGTGTTTTTACGAAAATTAATTGCTGTAAGTAAAAAATTTTTAGACCCTCCTCCTATCAAGATAAAATAGGATTCCAAACAGAAGTTATAATTGATCGACAGCCAAAAAAAAAATAATTACACATGGTCCGTCTATTAAAGAAAGTTGGCTCAATTAAAAGGTCATAATAATTTTGTTATTATTTCCATAATAAAATGAATAATTACTTTTGATCTATTTCAAAAATTAATATAATTGGTAAAGTAAATTTTATACATATTTGATTTACAGAGTTTTTTTATTACTAATACATATAGCACTTTTAAATAACTAATAAACCTATAAAAATATCATAATATATTAATTAACTTTTGAAATAGATCATTTAAACAATGTCATTTTTCAATATATGTACTTATTTATAATACTTACCATTCTAAAATAACCACGATAACCACGTGAGCATAAATATGTCCATATTTCGGTCGGAAAGGAATAAAACTCCAGTTGGTTAGGAATAATCGTCGTATCAAGTTCAGATAAAGTTAGGCAACACATGGCGCTAATACGCTAATATAATTTTATTGAGTTGTACAATTGATTGTTCTTGATTCAACTTCGATAGCATATAAAAAAAAATCCTGTTGGAAAAGATAACTTTTATAATATAAATAAATAAATTTTAAGATATTTTTCTGTCAACGTTTTATCTTTCAATCTAACAATAATACTCATGTTTTCAACACTTACTTCCTCTTTTGAATTTCCAAAAAAGCTAATTGTATTACAAAATGTTTGCTGTCGATCCAAATGGGACATTTTGGTACTACATACTTATATACTAGGCGCAAGTTGAATTTTCAATTCATCTTATACCTTTTTCTCGTTATGAGCATTATTTCTAAATTTTTGTATATAAAGTTCCCTTTTGGCAGTTTCTGAAGTTGTATAGTTCCAATGTTATTTTAAGTGTAAAATATAAAAAGTTATTGTTTTTTATTAAGAAACTGAATTTTCCTTTTGAAACCCGAAAATAAAAGTCGCCTTTCTTTTTATATATACGTTTCTTTCCTTGATGTCAAAATTATCATATAGATTCTTTCACACTATCACAATATTTGCTTCCATTCTACATTCACTACACGGTCTTCCGACAGATGTTTCAATACCGCATAATAAATATGATCAAATTCCTTTAACAGATGAAGAATTTGGATGGAAATTAGGTGTGATTGTAGTTTTGGTGATGTTAGGTGGAATCTTTGCTGGTACGTTATTATATACAATGATTTCATTCTTTAACTTAATTATTAAATATTTGTTTAACATAGTTAAACTTTTTTTTTTTTGACCTTCAAAGGTCTTACAATTGGGCTTATGGGCTTAGATGAGACTAATTTACAAGTATTGATGGTAGCAGGTGAATATGATGAAAGGAGACACGCTAAAAAAGTAATGCATCTTTTGCAAAAAGGAAAACATTGGGTATTGGTCACTTTATTACTTTCAAATGTGATCGTAAATGAGACTTTACCGATCATCTTTGATTCTGTGTTTGGTGGTGGATGGCCTGCTGTATTATTATCCACTGCATTGATCGTTATTTTTGGAGAGTATGTATAACTCGTATATTTATAATATAAATATATATATATAATTTATTAATTCTCAATTTAATTAACGCTTTTTTTTTTATCTAAAGAATTATTCCACAAGGTACTATATTTGTTTAAAAAATTACATATAAACATTTATATACGAAATGTCTGAATTTTTTTATTTTCTATTTTCATGTAATAGCTGTATGTGTGCGTTATGGATTAGCAATCGGAGCTGAATTTTCATGGTAAATATATTTGAAATATCTATATATCAATTAAAATATTAATGTTTTAATTTTAATCAAAAATTTAGGTTCGTTAGACTTTTGATGTATGTTCTTTTTCCAATAGCATATCCTATTGCTTTGATTTTAGATTTTTGTCTTGGCGCACAACATGGTACCATGTACAGGAAATCAGGTACAAACTTGATTTTCTATTCCTAAAAAAAACCTATTTATATATATATATTTATTTTTTGATACTAATAATATTATATATTTAATTATAAAGAATTAAAAACTTTTGTATCTTTGCATAAAAATGGGGGGATTGAAAGTTTAAATGAAGATGAAGTCCAAATTATTGGTGCGGTATTGGATCTTCGTGAAAAATATGTATCAGTAATAATGACACCCCTTGAAGATGTCTATACATTAAGAGCCGATGAAGTTTTGAATCAAGAATTAGTCGATGAGGTAGGAAATATATATATATATTTATTTATTTTTTTTTTATATTTTAATATTACTTTTGTAAGATTTTGGTATAATTGTATTCTTTATTTATAGATCCTCTCAAGAGGTTATTCTCGAATTCCTGTATATGAACCACCTAATCCAACTAATTTTATAGGCATGCTTTTGGTGAAAAATTTAATTACTTATGATCCTGAAGATGCTTGGATGGTTAAAGATTTTTCATTGAGTTCATTGCCTGAAACTCACCCCTTAACTAGTTGTTTAGATATTTTAAAATTTTTCCAAGAAGGAAGAAGTAAGTTATTCAAAGGAAAAGTTTTTTATATAATTTTTTTTTTTTTTTTGATATTTTAAAAATAATTGTTCTTTCGATTATAGGTCATATGGTACTAGTCTCGGATGATCCAGGCGGTGAAGGAGGTGCAATTGGTATTTTGACACTCGAGGATGTTATTGAAGAATTAATTGGAGAAGAAATCATTGACGAAACTGATGTTTACGTTGATGGTAATTTTAATCGATTGTTTAAATAAATTAAATATATTCATAATAACTTTTTAATTATGATTTTCTTTTTTTCTTTTGTATAGTACATAATAAAATCAAAGTTGTACGCCGTCCACCGCGTCAAATACGTCCCAGATCATATTATTCATTCCTCTCAAAACGCCGCAATAGACAAACGGCCATTACGACATCAGCAGTTACACCCGTTACGAAAACAACTAAAAATAATGATTATGTTGCCAATGGTTCTAAATCTACCGTAGGCAAAAACAAATTAAAACGTGGACAAAATTCTGCCGATAATAATACAGATGAAAGTGAAAATGAAGAAATGCCAGAATCAGCAAAAACCTTTATAAATCACGATTTAATGGATAAGCCAGATAGTGATCAAGATCATGAATCGATTGGGTTGTTAAATGGAATTAATACTCGTAGAAAGAACCCTAGATAAGCAGACTGTGTTTATATATATTCATTTTTTTTTGAAACTGTTCTTAAATTCACAATTTTAGTATTATAAAATAAAATAAAATAAGTTATTTTATTTAAAATAACGATTAAAATTTCGATTATGAAATAGATGAAATAAATAATTTAAGCATTGGAAATTTTTGGATTTGATTTTTTATAAATACTTTTTTCCTTTAAATAAACTAATTAATTAAAGGTTCACAATTTTTAGTTGTAAAGAGTTTTTTTTTTTAACCAATAATCAGATTTGTGCAGATCATTTATGAATACTATAAATATCTAAATGGAGGTGCGACATAGAAGTCGCAAGGGTTTTATATCAAACGCTAATATGCATGTAATATAGTTGCAGATAAATATTTATACTTTTTAGAAAAAATCTCGAGTTTCTAAGTGTGATCAATTTTTTTTTAGACTTTTGCTGAGCATTTCTCGTTAGGCCCTTTTTTTTCTCCCTTTAACATTTTGTTGATCACTTACCCTTAAGAATCACGTGTTATATAAAAACGGCTGATAAATCTTTATTACCTTTAATACCATTTAAGGAGCAGGAACGAGGCGTTCTAATTTATTTTAAATTCTCGGTAATCAAAACAAGCCCCAAAATTCACACAGCCTCTGATCTATCGTTTATTTTTTTTTTTGGTTAGTGAATTTCTATAAAAATAAAATCTATAATCTTTATTCCTTTATAATAAAATCCAAGAAAAAAAAAAAATATATATATATATTTTAAGCTATAATTAAACATGAAAATCAAACAATAATTGAAATTCATAATATATTTATTGATATTTTTGAAAAACGGGGGGGAAATCATTAAAATTTGGTTAGTTAAAATATTATGTAATCAATTAAAATCGAATTGTCAATATTAGAATACTCAAAGCAAACACTGTTAAATACCTAAAAATATCTAATATTTGATGTACCATGTTGTGTCGTATGTTAAAAAAATTTGCCTCTCGATTGCATCTTTATTTATACCACTTCCTTGTATGGAATTTATATTTATATAAAAATAAAACTTCGTAATTTAATTGTGCAGTACTAAAAAAGTTGTACTATATTAATAACAAGAAATCCCTTTTTTTCTTTTTTTAAAAAAAATTTTTACATTTTTTAATTTAATATTTATTTTTTATTTTATTTTTTTTTTTTTTTGTCAAAAAGGTATTGTACAATATCTTCTCTCTTTCTTTTAAAGAAATATTACTTACTAAAAACTTTCATTTTTTTCTTCTAGCATAATACTACAATTAAATTATTTATATAATATTAAACTTAAAATAATGCGTTCACTAAAAAAAGCGACGATTTTTTTCGTTGGAATCTTACTTTTATTTTTATTATCCTTTGTTTCTGCAGAATTAAATAGAAGAGGTATTTATTTACATAACTTATCAAAAAATTTTTGTTAAAACAATTATAATTCATTATATTAATCAATTATTGAATACTAGATCCACAAGCACCTGGTGACGCACCACCAGCGGGAGGAAATCCACCAGCAGATAATCCACCAGCGGGAGGAAATCCACCAGCGGATAATCCACCAGCAGCAGGAGGCAAAGGAGGAAATCCACCAGCAGGAGCACCAGATGCAGGAGGAAAAGCTCCAGCGGGAGGAGCACCAGACGCAGGAGGAAAAGCTCCAGCTGGAGGAGCACCAGACGCAGGAGGAAAAGCTCCAGCGGGAGGAGCACCAGACGCAGGAGGAAAAGCTCCAGCGGGAGGAGCACCAGACGCAGGAGGTAAAGCCCCAGCAGGGGGAAATCCTCCAGCGGGAGGAGCACCAGCGGCGGGAGGAAAACTTCCAGCGGCGGGAGGAAAACTTCCTGCAGATGGAACAACAACAGGAACAAATGATACAGCACTACCAAAAAAAGCTGTTAATCCATTAACACCATCAGTTCAAGTAAATATGGTTTCTCCAAAAATGTCATCAAAGAATATACTATTTAAAATAGGATCAAATATTACATTTAAGTGGACTTATTCTGCAAAGTTTGATGATCCACCAAAAACAATATCTGCTTATGCACAACCACAAGTAGATGCAAAAACTTTTTATCCGATAGCATTAAATCAAACCCTTAATGAAACGGGACAAGAAGTAACTTGGGTTACGGCTGATAATGCATCATCTTTACCTATGGCTAAATATAAATTATGGATTTGTGACGAAAGGGGACTTGTTGCTGCTGCCAATCCTGGCGGTCTTCAAGTTTTTTCGGGTTTGGAATTTGGTTTATATAAACCACAAGATAATAATGGTAAGTTATACAAAAATGGAGATGATAGTTTTTAAGAAATATGTATTAACTTACTTAAAAATGTTTTTTTTATAGGTAACTGTCCAACTTGTACTATTAATAGTGCTGTTTCAATTTCAATAATTCCTTTACTATCTACTATCGGTTTTACATTAATATCAATAATTTCATTTAATTTTATTTTGATTTAAATTATTAAATTATTTAAAAATAATGTTTAATAAATAGATGAACTTTTATTCTTTTCTTTTTAAAAGAAAAGGAGGAAAGTTTAATCATGGACTTTATGTTGAATTTTAAAAATTTATAACAATAAATATTAGAAAATATTCTAAAGAAACCTGTATTTGGATAGTGTACTAGATAAAATTTATATTATTATTTCAACAATAATTTGTATTCTAATAATTAATTTAGTTGTAATGAAAAAAACAAACTGATTTTTTTTTTTAAAAAAAAAAAAAAAAAATTTGATAACTTTCATTATTTTTTTTTTTTTTTTTTGTTGCTACCGTAATTAAAATTATTATTTGGTTCGTGTTTTCTTTTTATTTTTCAATAATATTTCTTCGAAATAATAAAACAAATAGAAAAAAATTGCAACTTCAAATTTATGAAGTATAATCATTATATCTATAGTCATGAAAGGGAATTATAAATTAAAAATAACTACCACTTCATTTATCTTTTTTTTTTTTTAAAAAAAAAAAAGAAAAAAAAAATTGTTCGAAAAAAGAATATAATGATGTCTTTTCACCGTTGAATATTTTTTCCTTTAATAACTGTTTCGATTTCTTCTTGTGTGAGAGTTTCATAATCCATCAGTGCTTTTGCTAATCTATGTAATTCTTCTTTATGATTTTTTAATATATTACTTGCACGTATTTGAGCATTCTAAAAAAAAATGTCGTATTAAATATCCGACTGAATCATTTTTTTAACGTAAAGATTACTTACTTCTGTTATTGTTTTAATTTCAGTTTCAATAACTAATTTAGTTTGTGTACTTAATTGATCTAACTCTTCTTCTGGATGAGCCACTGGTCCAACCTAAAATATTTACAATATTTATTACTATATAGTTAAAATCTGAATTGCTTATGAAGAATATTATAATTACTTTATCACTCATTCCAAACAATGTGACCATACGCTTAGCAACATTCGTTGCCGTCATTATATCATTATGTGCACCAGTAGTCACATTTTCTTTACCAAATATCATCTCTTCTGCAACTCTACCACCCATAGCAACATCGATCATAGCAAGATATTCTTTCTTAGTATAGTTATCTTTATCCATCTCAGGTAACTGAACAGTCTATTAAAAAATATAATTAATTATATCATCGAAAAAAAAAAAAATATATTTTTAAAAGAATATACAAAATTAACCCTTAACCCTTGTATTATTACTTACCATACCCAAGCTATTACCTCGTGGCATAATTGTAGCCTTATGTAATGGTAAGGCTCCTGGTGTATATAGTGCTACAAGTGCATGTCCACCTTCGTGGTATGCAGTTAAACGTTTGCTATCGTCTGTAATTACGGCAGATCTACGTTCAGCTCCCATAATTATTTTATCTTTAGCGTGTTCCATATGTTTCATCGCTACTTCACGTGCACCATCTCTCGAAGCCTGTATTGCCGCTTGATTGACTAGATTAGCCAAATCAGCACCCGAGAATCCTGGTGTACCACGTGCAATTATACTAACATTTACATCTAATTGGAATAATTAAAAAATTATGAGTTGTAATAATATAATTTTTCCAAAGAAACAAATAAAACTTACCACGTGCTAATTGAACATTTTTTAAATGATGAGACAAAATTTGCACTCTACCCCGAACATCTGGCAGAGGTACTGCAACATGTCTATCAAATCGACCGGGGCGAACTAATGCTTTATCTAAAAGTTCCGGAAAATTTGTTGCCGCAATAAAAATTACTCCCTCAGTTTGCGAAAACCTATAATAAAGTAGGAAAATTATCATGAATAAACATATAAATAGTGTAATCAAAAACTTCGGAATAATGAAAAAACCTACAAACCCATCCAAATCGACTAACAATTGATTTAGTGTCTGTTTCATATATGTTTGGTCTTTTGGGTTACGTTTTGAACCAATCGCATCTAATTCATCAATAAATACTATACTAGGCGCCTTACGTCTTGCAGCAGCTGTAATAATAATTTAAAAAGATAATAAATTCGCTAAATATAATCAAATCAAAATTAAACATTTATTGTACACATAATAAGACAAATAATTTACCAAAAAGTTCACGAACTCTTCTTGCACCAACTCCAACGTACATTTCATCAAATTCTGAACCTGACATAAAAAAGAATGGTACACCTGCTTCACCGGCAACTGCACGTGCCAACAAAGTTTTTCCAGTACCTGGAGGACCAGTTAATAATACACCTTTAGGTAATCTACCACCTAAACCAGTAAATTTCGATGGATCCCTCAAGAATTCAACTAACTCTTCCAATTCCTCTTTTGCTTCATCAACACCATGAACATCAGAAAATTTAACCACCTGTTGAGACGATGGCTCATATTCTGATTGTGATCCACCGGTCTTTAAAAGACCAGAATTTTCCATAGCAATACTTAGGAAGGTAAGGATGCAGAAAGCATATGTAAATGTAATTCCCACCCAACGCAAAGCGCGCCAAAACATATATCCACGCGCTAAACAAGTAAAAAATGAATTTAATAATTAATAAAATACATATTTTTTAAAAAATCCTGATCATTACCTTCTTCAATTACGACATAAATCGGGTTTTCTTTATTACCCGCGTTTGTTGCTATAGCTGCTGGACTATTTTCCACTGTAGCTTTTTTTCCCTGACTTTTCATAATGCCTTGCACTAAGTCTGTTGTTAAAATCGGGTTACCTAATTATTAATAATTCAATCAATATGTAGTAATCACAAGTTCTTATTTATATGTGTATTACCTCCTTCGGTTCCAGCTTGCTCCAGTTTTTGCATAATTTTCGGTAAAATTTTATCAGTTTGGCCTGCTCTAACTAATGCAGTAACATAAGCCTGAAAACATTCATCATCGTGAGCGAATTTCCCACGCTCAAACCGAGCAATTACTATATTGTGGTTATTTGATTTCAATAATTCCTAAAATAATAACAAAAGAATATCAGATAAAATAATTGTAAAATAAAATTTGAATTCCCTATATTATATTTAGATAATCACCTACTTTATAAAATTCTGCCTGTTTTGATGCATCATTAGGTGACGCATTTGCTTCAGCCTCTAATAGCTGCAAACGTCGTTGATTTATATATCTAACAGCAGAATTCGTCCCAAAATACCTATGACTACTTCCCAAATATTGAATAGCAGAATCTGTAAAATAAATAATAACCATAAAAAATCAATAAGATTTCTTATTGATTAGATTTAATTATTTTATTTCGAATTGAAAATTTATGTCTTTAAATTTCATACTTACCCCTTCTAAAAAATGACCGGGAAGATGATATTCCAAAAACTCCCCCAGCTCTTAATAAACTAGAAGCAGACAGTGGTGATAAACCTGTCAATCTTCCTGTTAAAAAAGTTGTATTGAAAAAAGTCAAATGAATGATATCAAAAATTAAATATATATATAATAGTAATAAAAATAACCTGAAAATTGTGACAATAAAGTTTGTATATCAATTGATTGAAAAGAAGAATCCGTTTTCAAGATTGTAATAGCATCTGCTAGCACTGCCGTCGTTATCGGTTGGACATCCTTATGTCGTAGGCATTCAGGGAGATCGCTCACCTAATTTAAATTATAATAATTAATCCAGTAGCCATAAAAATTAAAAGAAAATCCTCGAAATACCTGCAATTTTGAACGAGTAAGGATTGACGTAGAATCGGTGGTTTTATTCTTTGACGAAGCGGAGACTGAAGAAGGTGTAACTTTAACTGAGTGTAGAAACAATGAAGCCTCGGAGAGTAGCGCAGAAAGCTTGTTTAATATAACGACAAAATTGTACAATATCAAATATCATGCGCTTTTGACACTAAAAATAATAACGGCATACCTGCTGAGTCAAGGAAATTGTGCCCTGAGCTTGCATTAGACGAATAGCTGCCAGTAATCGTGAAAGATCTGTATATTAAGTAGTTATGAAAATGGAATTTTGCAAATTTTTGAAAAGATTCTTAGGAAGTATAAAGCATAAACCGTGTGATAAAATAAGAGAACGACTAGGGCATCAAAATGAAAGATCTATTTTAAATCGTACCAAGATCAAAGAAATACTTTTTGCGAAAATCGACTGACACGTCACAAAAACTTTTCGGGGTCAAAAATTTTAAGGGTACTAACTTTATTCGTACAAAGCACAACAAAACTTTTTTCACTTTTGGTCATACAAATATGTCGAAATTTTCACCATATAATTTGACACTTGGACAAATTGAAGAATCTTTGGGAAAATTATGTACAATTAAACTGAAAAATAATGAAAAAGATCTGAAAGGATATTTATATAATATAGATCCTGTAACTTTAACAATATTTTTATTACAAGTAAGTATTTTTAAGTGCTTCTTTAATTGAAAACTTTTTAAAATAATTTCTTTTTTTTAAATATTAGATTGAAAATGATTTTAATAAAAATGAATTACCATCTCGATATAAAATTTTAGTTGTCATGAATCATGCTATATCAGAGTTTAAAGGTATAATATTAAAAAATTGTATTTGAATAAAATATTAAAATCTCAAATGTTATTTTGTAGTGAATAATGAGGAGAATGGAATATCAAGACATATATTAGACAACGTAGTTAATCAAAGAATTGAAGATTTTAAAAATGAATCAGAAAAAATGCAACAAAGAAAAAAAGATTTGATTTTATTATTTGAATCGGTAATTATCAAAATTAATATTAATTACTGTAAAAGAAAATTAACATACACAGCATTTAATTATCAAACCACCTGCCAATTTGCCAATTAATTTCATTTAGAATCGAATTCAAGTAACCTACACAAATGATGACCCTGTTGTACATATTTTAGATAGAGCACATATATCACCACCTTATGTCATTTCTTCTATTGAATGTAATAATGAAATTATTCTACAAAGAGTAAAAGAAATGATGGTACAATTACCAATTTAATAAATTCTAGCTCAACAATGGTTTCCAGAACTGCTCCTTAAGTAAGTAACAAATTAAATTAATAACTTCAGTATATTTTTCAGAACTCAAAATATATATAACAACTCGGACTTTTTATACACTTAATTTATATAAAATATAAAAAAAAAATCACAAATTACTAGAAATCTGTTAATTGAATTTCAATAAGTTTATATATACCATTTAATTTATGAATCTAATAACATGAAATTTATATTTATAATTTAAATATTGACGAAAATTGTAGTTTAATAAAATATTTATTAACTATTGATACAAAATCTTATTCAGTAATATATTTCAATCATCTTGAATGCCACATTCTTAATCATTGTAAAATATATTTACATTTGAAGGAAGTAAGTCTTTTAGTATTTTCTATTATGAATATATAATTGACAAGGATATTTAAGTATCTTTAAATTACTGTAATAGTGTATCAAATTCATAAAACTTTTCAGTTTCTTTGTTCCACTATCTTATACTTAATAAAAAATATTACAATTTAGATATAAACTTCTCTTTAAATTATTCCAGCTATAAGGTAGTATGGTTATCTATTATCAGTCATTAACTTATTATTTAACTGCAATTCTAGACGAAACGAGGGCCATGTGAAAGTGTATCTACTTAATCATCTGACTCGAAAGCAATATTAGATGAAAAGGTGACCATCCGCATCTCAGGTAAGTAAAATTTAACAAATCCAGACTGATCTCTATTATACTTGATGATTCAGAAGAGAAGCAAAAATTCGCTATTAACAAAGTGCTAGAGCGATTCCCTCTGTTGGGAGGCTTATCAAAATGGTATCACAATAGTAACGTCATGTGATAGGTTTGTACATTTATTTTTATGTGCTACATCAATAGTAAAATTTCGACACAAAATGTCACGGTTTTCCCGCGTTAAATTTTTCTATTGTATCCCCCCTTTGAACTAGCTACAATAATTAATTAATTTAACTGGTATCATTGAATAATAAAAAAAAAGAGAGTTCACTTTGATTTCTACTCTTATATGTTAAACACCTTTAAGTTCAGCGTCAAGATTAGCATTATGTTCTTCATCATCAACCTTAATTTTATCAGCGCTACTTTCATCGCTACCAGATTCCACCAATAAACTGGAGCTATTATCTATTTCTTCTTGTATGATTTTATCAAGTTCTTTTAGTACATATGACAGGAAATTACTTTTGAAGGCAACATCTGTTGGAAGTTTCCATAGATTATATATCTTTTTGTGCGTTCCAGAGATGACGATATTATATCCTTGTTTTTGTGCATATTTGATATACAATTCACACAAGTAACAACATTTCTTGGATACTGCTATATACACCCTAGCTTTCTTTTTCTGATTCATTATTTCGTTCAATATGTTCATTTCGGCATGTAAATATATGCCTTGTTTAATGCTTTCAAGTTCCAGATTTTTTACATCATCATATATTTTTGCTAATCTGCTCGCTTTGATTTTATTACCCAAACATGCATTCTTGAAATTTTCATACTCCATGGGATCAGGAATAAACCTTTGGATGATATTTTTCCATGAAAATATGGGTTGATAAGTAACAATGGGCTTCAATATATGCAGTTTCATATTGGAAAACAGGACTTTGTATTTTTTATTACATGCGCAACTCGTGATATCGATCAAAGACCTCATATATGATCCTACCTTTTTGAGATGCTTTAGAAATTTTTTCGGAATTGTAACATCTTTAGAAACTTTTTTATAATAACAGCAACAAACCCTTGATATGATGAGTTTATTCGCTTTATCATGGTTAATGTCAACTGAATTTGAAGCATATTCTATAAAAGATTTAATATATTGATCATTTTTACCATCTCTAATGTCTCTTTTAAGTTTATCAAGTCTGGATTCGAACTTCTCAGAACAGTACGCAATTACGCTGGCAGATAAAGTCTTTGTATCAGACTTTTTAATTGCTTCTTCCCATTTCATGGGTTCATATTTTGATATTTTTATCAGGCATTCCTGGATTTTTTTGATATATTCAAAATCTATTTGAAGCCAATTACTGTTCTTAGAAATATAAATTATACAGTAATCGGAATAAGTTGTCAAATTTACTGCCACCGCTTCTTTTTTCCTTGCCAGTATTGTTGCTAAATCACGAGAAAATTTCTCATTCTTCGTCAGCTTCGTCTTCGTCAGACCAATAAACTCGTCACTTTCTTCGCCAACAACAAATTTAATACTTCCAGCAACCTGCAATTTACTGTAAAATTCTTTCTCTTGCTTTTCTATCTCTTTCATTTCCGGAGAAAGATGCGGGAAATACCTTAGTCACATACATGAGTACAGTCATGTGCATTGTATGAGGTTATGCCTTGGACCTTGGCCCCCCCATTAAAATTTCACCCCCACGTGACTGGTGATATTTAAGGGGTTGTGAAAAAAATAATTTTGGAAGGCAAAAAAAAACTAATAAATATAAACAGTGAAAACGCGGTGGGGAGTGATGCCGGTGATGAATATTATTAGGTCACGTGGGGTGAAAAATTTAGTGGTGTTACTGGGGAAGTGCAATTTTTTTTAGCACAGTCATGTGAATTTGGATCTATTGATCAAAATTTCACGTGATTTTTCATGCGGTTGATCTATATCAGACTTGGTTGGTCTTTGATAAAATTTTGTTGCTAAATTTTTATCATGGTATTGAATATATAATGGTTTTTAACAAAAGGATAATTCCGTAGATTCGGTAGTATTTAAATATACTGTATATATTTTTTTTAATATTCTCCATCGGTCTAAAAAGACGAAAATGAAAGCTTATATAAATATCGGTAAGTACAATTTATTAAAAAAAAGTTTTATATTTCTTTTTTATTTATGAATATCTTTAGCAAAAGTTTCTGCAACAATAAGTGGAAATACAATTGTAGCATCAGCATATACTTTAATATGTTCAGCATTCATTCTAATTTTGCCCCAACTAACAGCTTCATCGGGTCTAGCACCTGAATCACTTCCATCAAATTCTTGACCAGTATTTATGTAAACTGCATAATCAGCTCCATTTCTCTATTAGAAAAAAAAAAGATTTAATGAATGATTATCATAAATAAATCAATTATTAGAACAAAATAATTACCATAAGATTAGCATTACATATATGATGTTTAACTATGCCTCCGCCTAAAATAATTACTCCAGTTTTCTTTGCAAATACAGCTTGTTGATTTATCGATTTTATATCGGATACTATATCAATAACTAATCCCGGATTCTTAAAAGTATGAAAATAAATCATATCACCCAATGAACCATCTGTAAGAGCTGGACAATATACTGGAATATTATTCTTTGTATTAATAAAATAATGATTAGTTTAGCTCTATAAAAATTGTAAAATAAATACTTAATACCTTGTATGCCCAATAATATATTGATTCGGGATTATTTATCTCTTTACCCAATCTATTAATGACTTTTGATGGTGACCATATTATTCCCTTAACATACATAAAAATTAAATTAATTGTATATTTGATAAAATTATCATTTTTTAACTAACCTTACTTATTTGTTCTTCTAATAATTTATCTAATATAGGTATAACCCAATCTTCGAATTTACAATAATTATCATTGGGTACAATTAAATTACCAATCCTATTCATACCGTTTTTTCTTAATTCTGTTCCATTTAATTCAAAATCTGCTAAATAAGTTGGACCTAAACATTTAATGAAATCTTCTTCTATACCACCAGCTGTTGTTACTATAACATCAACCAATGAATGTTGTACTAAAAATCTAATTATTTCTCGTAATCCAGATGAAACTAGATTTGACGTATATCCTAGAAAAATTTTACATTTTGTTGTAGATCTTATTAATGGGTCTTTATATTCTTCTGTCTCATCCGGTAATATTGGTTCATCTGATAATCTCCATCTACGCTATAATAATATGAAATAAAGAGTTTAAAATAATAGCGAATAACAAAAAAAATTTTAATTATTAAATTACCATTTTATTTATAAGTTCGATAGCCTTTCCGACACTAAAAGCTTGAAACCCAATTCGAGAATAATTTTCCAGTAATTCATGTAAAGTTAGTTGTTGATTAAAATCGGGTCCTTTTACTGTTACAGAATTTTCTGGTACTGGAGTTGAACGGAGAAGAACCGATGCTGTGGCGGTTTTAAAAGCAGCTTCGTCATTATTTTTTTCTCCATCAATTTCACCATTACATGAAGTAGACATTTTTAAAGCGAAACTAGGCAGATAAGAATATTTTTACGATAAAGTGTGTAACACGTAGACATATGCCGTTTAAAAATAGTAGCAAATCAATCGGTATTTGAAAAACATCAATTGTACAATTGTATTGAAACTGCATAAAAAAATTTTTTAATATTCTATACTACAGTATAGAGTTCGGATGATCACATGATGATTATAATTTTATTTATAGTATTATGACAGCATTATATAAATAAATCGTTTAATTCACCCGATCTGGATATAGAAACATTTACGTTTCTAATTTTTTCTAAAAAATCAAATGAATTAAATAGTATTTCTAATACATATTAATTGTATTGATCTTGTAATCCTCAATTTTTTTTTTCCTTCTCTTTTTTTTCAAAAAAAATAAAATAAAATAAAAATACTTTTGCAAAGTTAAAATTTTCTTATCAATTAATTTACTTCACTTACCTCTTTAATAGTTGAAGTTTCCGCTGCATCATCTTTATTATCGGGTTCTAAAGGACCATATTTTTCTTCATAGCTTTTAACTTTTGCTCTCATTTGAAATAAAAGATTTTGTAATCTTTCCATTTCTGCATCTAAGGATATAAGTTGATTATCCGATTCTACATACACCAAAATTTGTTTTGTAAGTCAAACTAAAGGTCATTAATCATAATTTATAATCTATCTGATAAAATACCCTCAAGTCCTTGTTTAAGTTCGTCAATAACTTTTCTTTGTAAAGCTATTTCAATTTCATATTGTTCTACACGCCCTTGTCGAAGCTGTCTTCCTAGCTCCTCATTTTCATTTTGTAATGCAAGTAATTTTGCAACGAGTTTTTTACCCGTAATACTATAATTCATAAAAATATATTAATGTGTAAAGAAGTGATTTTTCATACGATTAATATAAATTAATTAATATACATACCTATTTGGAGTAAAGCCAACACCCTCTAATTCTCTTTGTAAACTTTCAATAAATTTATCCTTATCTTCCAATTCTTTTTTCATGGTTCGAAATAAAATATTAGTAGCAGGATCGAGAAATTTTTTACGGAGTGATAGATCATATGAAAATTCAGGAGTAAGAGTTTGAGAAAGAGTTTGAAGTTCTCCCTACATAAACAATATTAAAATTAGTATTTATATTTTAAATTAAAAAAATAAATAAATAAAACTAACGAAATTTTTATAAGATTTACCAGCAAAATTTGAATTTCTTCTTCTTTCTTTGTACAGCGAATTAACAATTCATGTGGAGGTAATTGAGATAAGGGCACATTAAGTTGTTGTGTATGTGTTGAAGAAGTCGAAGAAGTTCTCTGATGTATTTGTTGGTTCATACTGCCTTTTCCTTTAACGGGGGATGTTGGACTTGTTGTAGAAGCAGATATTGATTCTTTTTCTTTTTCTTTATTATTGTTAATCCCTGAAGTACTAACTGACATATTGCTAATATTATTCTGCCCTACAGGTTTTAGAGAGTTATTAACTGAAGTATTAGCATTAGCACGAGTGTTACTACTGGTTGGTAAGTTCGATAAAACTGAAGGTGTCTCTGTTGTTTCTGTATTGGTAGTAACTGCGTTGTTGCTAATTGAAACTCCTCCGTTATTTAAATTGTCCTGTTTGGTCTGAACATAAACAAACATTAAATAAACATAACGATAATAGTAATATAAAGATAATAAAAGTTCATACTTTTTTTGTTGGTTCATTTATAACAACTTTGCGATCTATATATTAAACTGTTAGTTCTAAAGAAAATTTTTAAATAAAAAACATAATTCTCAAGCATATTATTAACCTTCTATCGAAGGATTTGATAACCTTCGTTTCTTTTGTGGTGAGGCAGTAGTTGACATTAATACTTTTGGGAATTCTGAAAAAAGCTTGAATTTCTAACGGTTTAATTTAAATGATGATTAAATTGTGCGAATTTTTTAATGTTGCACAACTTATAAATCTTTGATCATGTTTATCGTAAACTAAAATCAAAATTTCATTATGACAAGCGAATTAGAACGACAAGAAGGTTTACTTTATTAATCAAAACTTATCTTTATACAACAATGTAAAATTATAAATTAACACCCTTTTTCCTAAAGTTATCAAACTAGGCGAAGAGCCTATAGATTTACTTTTCGGTACATTATCACTCGATAAGCACCAACAAAACTCAAAACGAACATCACCGGAGGAAGATTCCAAACTTCAACATTCCCCGTTTGACAGTTTCAAAATATCTTCAACAGCAATACTTGATACGTTGAATACAAGAAGTTTTTGTCCTAAATGTACTCGTTCAATGAAATATTTTTGTTATTGGTGTTATCAAGTTGTCGGATGTCAAAGAAGTGATGTTCCTTATCTTGAATTACCTATTAAAATTGATGTGTGGGATTTCATTTAAAATTTTATGTAAATTTTTTTGTTTCTTTTAAGAATTGGCTTTATTAAAATAATTTTTTTTCCGATATATATATATATATATATATATATATTATATATATACACAATATATATTGCATATGTTTTAGAATTAAACATATCAAAGAATTGGAAGGTAAATCAACAGTAGCGCATGCGAAGATTATAGCTCCAAATGATATTTCGATATATTCTAGTTTAGAAATTCCAAAATATGAAAATCCAGATAGATTATTGTTACTCTTTCCTGGTCCGGTAAGTTAATTTAATTTATTTAATTTGTTTCTTTAAACAATTTTAAATACACTATATACATCTTTATAAATATACATATATTTTTATTGTAGGATTCAAAAACTTTAAACGAAATACCGAGAGATTCGTTCGATAAATTATTAGTAGTAGATGGTACATGGCAACAAGCGTCAAGTTTAACAAAATTTACAGAAGAATTAAAAAATATAAGAAAAGTTACTATAAACCCACAAAAAACACTTTTTTGGAGATATCAAAATAAGAGTGAAAATTATTTAGCCACTATAGAAGCTTTATATTATTTTTTAAAAGAATATTACGTAACTTATGAATCTATTACTGATAATGAAAATAGTTACAACGGGAAATATGATGATCTATTATGGTATTATAAATATTTTTATGAATTTATTCAATCTTCCTATAGAAATGATAAAGGTAAAAAACATTTTACTACAAGACATCGTCAGGGTTATATTAAATATGATGAATAAATGTTTTAACGTTCGCTGTAATGAATTAATTACAGATGAATTAAATTTCTTTGTAAAAAACAATGTGTGAAACAATATTATCCTCTTTGAAAGTCACGGATAGTTTTTATATTTATTTATTTTTAGTCTTTCTAAAAGTAAATTTCTTTCTAGTAGGGGAAAATTCTCCTAATTTATGACCAACCATCTCTTCCATAATTGTAACAGGTATGTAATCTTTACCATTATGTACCAAAAACTTTAATCCAACAAATGCTGGTAAGATTGTACATGATCTTGCTTGGGTTTTTATCGGAACGTTATTTGCCTGAGCCTGACGTAACCCTGAAAGATTTAAATAACATTTTTTATCGCGTAAAATAGGTAAAAATAATAAGGACTAAAAAAAATTATACCAGGAAATTTTACAAAAAAAGGACCTATTTTGAAAGAAAAGTTAATTATGGTATAATTATATAATTTAATTTTTTTTTAAAAAAAAATGATGGCTACCTTTCCAAACCGAACGACTTAACAAACTAAGAGTAGGTTGCATTGTAATAAAAATGTCGGTAAATAATATGTTAAATATTTATTATATACTTAAACGGGATCAATGTCATGTGATAAATAACGTATCAAAAATGTCGGACTGCGGATTTAAGTATTTGATTATCAACAAATCATTATTTAGCAATTAATAACCTTAACTTTATTAAAATAGATCATAATTTCTTATTAATTTTGTTTAGTATTCTTTCCAATATAAAATTATTTTCTACTAGAATATAAGGAGTACATTCCAATGAAAATGCAAGATCACTTAACGATATTGGTGAATTACTAATTGTCTTTTTCTTATCAAAATCGTTTGATCTGATCTTATTTACGCAACTATGTAAAATGTTCTTTAAATGTGCCTAAAAAAAAAATTTTAAAAAAAACGAATTTTAGTAAGAATGAATTTGAAAGGAAGAAGGAAATATCTCAGTAAAAGATTAAATACTTCTAATGCATAAATCATCAAATTTGCACAATCTTCAGATACGCCACCAATTAATCCATTATCCAGAGCAACTTCCGTCATTTTTGTATAAATAGAATCAAACTCTGAAAGTTCATCTTCTCTCTCATTTACTGAAAAATAAGTGTTTAAGGATGGAGATATTGTTGTCAAGTCATCTGTAGTGTTATTTTTTGGAAATTTTTTCTCGAATAACATCAAATTTGGATTTGTATGAACTTGATTATTTTGTGCACCCTAATTTAAAACACTTTTAAAGTTAATACTATCCTGAAAAACATCAAAGACACAATTATACTAATTATGAACCTTTAAAATAACATGTAATTTATCTCTCTCTTCTTTTCCCATTGAAGACATAATCTCCTTCAGAGATTTTTTCTTCTGTGATGATGATGCATTTTTAACGTTATTTTGATTTTTTTTACGAGTATTGATACTTGCACGAATAAATTCATCATGTAAATGAACTAATAAAAACACAAATTCAATATCAATGTATACACCTTTATTCAAAATTATTCAATAAGTGTAAAAGAAAGCCTACCTTTAGTATTAATAACTTACCCTGTTCTTTCGGTAATAAAGAATTAACATAAAAATCCAATTCAATCTTCTTTATTTCACCTTTTATAAAAGATTGTATAGATAACCAATATTTTTCTTTGTTTATTCCTAAAGCTGCTTCTAGTGAATTTTTTAATGATATTGGATCATTTTGAGTGCTAATAGTTCCGGTGGTTGTTTGAAGAATTGTTGAAGAATCTTTAGGTAATTGTGGTGTAATTTGCATTTTTTTGTCCTTGTTCTGGTGCGTTGAGCATGGCGTTACAGAGGAGGAAATTGTTATTTTTGAAGGTGAAGTATCAGAATATGTTGGAGATATATGTTGTTTAACCACTTTTTCTTTATTAGACATTTTTTAATCAAAATCACACGCTGTTTACGTTAAGTTTGTGCACGTTTTATTTTTTGATTCACGCTATAAATTTTTTAACCAGTTGACTAGTATTTAATTAAATATAAGTCAAATTGCGGGTAGCTGAACAAAAAAAAATGGATTACGAACCTGATAGGTATAGTGATAGGTATTATTAAAAAATATTTAATAATTTGGATTAGATATATACGCTACATTGACGAATGATGAAATAATTTTTTTAGTACAGAAACAACTGGAGAATTTCTTTTTCAGACTTATGATTTTGGTTTTGTAGAAAGCATTCAAGCATTTATTGATGCGGTAATTTTTACGATTATTTTATTTTGAAACTATTTTCTTTACTGAACCTAATTGAATTCGTTCTATTTTTTTTATTTGATTTTAATTAATGAACTTAACCAAACCGTGAAAAAGATTGATTGGTCACAACCTTGGTTATGGATGTTATTATCTTTTCACATTACAACATTATTTACAATAATTAAATTGAGAAATAATACGAAATCTTTAGCAGTAGTAACATTTAGTTCAAGTAAGTCCAAAATTTTTACTTTATTTCGATAACCAACTCTAAATTATTTTTTTGATTCTAGTGATATTAACTGGATTTGCTAAACCTATCAATACTTTGGCACAAAATAATTGGCAAAAGTTCTCTAAGGAAAATTATTTTGATGAAAGAGGAGCTTTTATCTCTATACTATTTTCTTTTCCATTATTATGTAATTCTGTAATTGGCATAGTAAGTATTTTAATACATAAATATACATATTAAGTATTATTTAATGAAATTAACTTACGTTATAATTTTAGGTGTTAATATTAAATGAAATATTACGTTTATTGAGAAAAGCTAGAATTGCTCAAATTAAATATCAGAGAGGTAAAACTAGTATATTAGAAGAAAAAAGAAAAGAAAGGCAAGAAAGGAAGGATGAAAAAAAATTTATTAGGTAATATATTCGATTAATATATATATGTGTATATTATATTTATTTAATACTCCAAATAGGAAAAATTTGAAGTTTCATATGTATGACAGTATGATGTTTTTTGAGTTTTTATACTAGGGAGATATTTCTTTAATTAATCTCATGAAAAGTCATTACTTCTTAATAGATAATTTCAAAAATCAAATTGGTTTTATAAAATCAATAACTGATTAACTTATTAAAAATTATGGTATCAGTTATATAATTAAGTATAACTATAACCTTCAGTTCTCTATTATAAAGAATATAAGAATATAATTCTAGTTTACTGTACTATTTACTTTGTAATATGATATATCTTCTTAATAAAATTTACTATTATAAGATTTTACATTTTTTACAGATCCTAGTATAATTAATGGAGGTCAGTTATTTTAATATAACTTGTAAATTTTATAATAAAACTATGAATTTTTTTTTATTTTCAAAAGAGTCAAAAATGCATATATTTTATTATTCAATTAATATTTGATTTGACCTCTATTTGCATCAATGCATGCTTCAACTTGACTTTATATACTATTATCATAAATAACTTTGCTATTAATAACTATACCATTTTCAGAATTATTTTACTCCTTCCTAAATAAATTGAAAAATAACCTGAAATTATTTTCTTTTTTTTTGTGTTAATATATTACTTCAAAAAAAAATCTAAATTTCTCAGAACTTGAAATTTGAACTTTAAATGGCCAAGAAAAACTCATTATTAGAAGATAAATACTTATACTATATAGAAATTGTTATTTTATATATTTATTATAATAAAAAACTTATTAATAATCTAGAAAATTATTTGGTTAATCAAGAATGCATGTATTCCAAAGTTTTCTTAATGAAAATTAAAATATATAAAATAATTGTCCCTTTAATTTTAGCAGTATTTTTTTAAGAAATAGCTCTAGTGTGATATTTAGAATAATAAATATTTAGAATTTTGCCTTATAAAAGGTATATTGCTTATGAAAATGCAGAAAATTTTTAGTTCAATTAAAAATTACATAAAATTTTATTTCAAAAAAAAGTTAGCTTTATAAATAAACTTAATTATAATGAAAGCCATTTTGAACAATAAATAAAATAATATCAGTATTTGAAATTACTTTTTTTTTGTTGCTTTATAAATGATTATTCTACTATTTAATTTGGTATAACAAATAATGATCTAATTGGAATAGTAATAATTATGGTCAAATTAAAAAGCAGATTTTCACTGCCATTACTTTCACCAAGGATTATATAATACTTATAATTTTTAATAATCTGAATTTACACTATTTATGCTCTTCTTTTATCTAAAAGTCAATAGTATTCTTAATATTATTCTTTTATTGCTACAAATTATATTTATGCTTATATAACTGCTTCTTAAACTTATCTAGTTAGAATAAAGTATTTAAACCCTTTGAAGTAGTACTAGTATCAATTTTAAAATACTTTAATATTTAAATGAATTTTATTTGCAAGTTGTAAAATACCTCTATATATTACACTTTATAGATGGAATAATTGTTTAAGTAAATTTTTATAGTAGTCATTAAAATACAATCAATTAGTTATAATTTATAATAAAGTTTAATTTGCCTTTAATTGTTTTGTATATATAATAATAATAAAATGTGTTATCGATCTTCTTTTTTTCAATATATTTAAAATATTTCTTATTCACATCCATATTTCTGCTTTTTTTAATTAGGAAAATGCGATCGATCAAAATCAATCATCTTATATACTATTTTCACGTCACTATCACTCACACGTTAAAATTTTACAATCAAGTGAAGTTACTATTTATTGAATTATGTATGATCAATGTAATAATAGTGTCTTTATTATCATGCATAAAATGCCACGTGTCAATTTGCATCATTGCAGCCACATGTAAAATGCCATGTGTCAATTTGTATCTTGTGTCAATTTACATTATGATGCATGTAATATCTTTTTCACGTAAAACACCGTGCGTTCGTTAACTGATAATTCAATTCAAAATGTCAAGACAAAATAATTATTTGCAAATTGAATGTAATAATGGAAAACTTTTTTTGTGTGAGAGAAGTATATTATTAGAAAGATCAGATTATTTTAGGGCACTTTTAATTAACTGTATGAAAGAAATAACTCAAAATTAAATTTCTATTGCTGTTGATATTAATATTATGAAACTTATCTATCATAAGTCATTTCATTTTACTGATTATAACAACTTATTTGATTAGTTAAAAGTATTGTTCAATACTGATTGGGAAGAATACTTTTTACTCTCAAAGAGCCTTCGAATTGAATTATACTTGAGATGTATTGAATTCATTTATTTGTTTAATTTGAAAGAAAAAGTCACAAAAGAAAAGGTCACAATCATTAATACCTACTTGCTAAACATAGGTCGAAAAGTGTCAAATCAGTCACCAATCGGTCACCAATCGGGTGCCTGATTGATGCCTGATTGATGCCTGATTTTACCAATCTGATACCAATCGGGCTGCCTGATTGATGTCTGATTTCCGCCAAAATCCAACACCAATCGGTCACCTATCAGGTGACTGATTGTTGACAGATAGGTGACCGATAGGTGACCGATTGTTAACAGATAGGTGACTAATTGGTGTTGGATAGGTGACCGATTGTTGACCGATTGATAGTTGATTTTATGGTCAATCGATGGTCAATTTATGGTTAATTAATGGTCAATCAATAGTCAATTTATGATTAATTTATGGTCAATTTATGGTCAATTTATGGTCAATTTTATGGTCAATTTATAGTTAATTTTATGGTCAATTTATGGTTAATTAATAGTCAATTTATGGTTCAATTTATGGTCAAATGACCAATTGGTAAAATTTTCTAGTAGTAATCATATAACTAATAATAAAATTTATTACAGCACATAAGAATATTTATTAAAATTATAAACTCTACAACAATAAAATACATAGTGTCTTTATTTATTTATATTAATAAGTAGTGTAAATAAACATAAATAATTAATATTTAAAATAAAAACCATTCATAATTTTTTTTAAAAACAGATGTTAGTATATAACTGATAAAGTTAGTAATATTTAATAAATAGTAAAGAGTAAATATAAAAAGTTAGTAATCATAGT
>QZLH01000753.1:3870-14280 GCA_003833135.1 Oehlia diaphana | reverse complement strand
AGCCGATTTTCTTTCATTTTACATATTAAAGTAATAAATAAAAATCCTAAATTGCAAACCAATCAGTAACCAATCGGTCACCAATCGCTTATATCAGTTGTCAAAGATAAAAGATATTTCATTACCCTGGGTGACCGATTGGTGACTGATTGTTAATAATAAACTTAATATATTTATCAGAACAAACTCAAAAGCTCAGATTAAATATAATTTGACTTGCTTTATAAGACTATAATGCTAATTTTTTAACTTTAATACGTAAATAAAATATTGTAAACCAATCAGTAACCAATCAGTCACCAATCGGCTATGTCAGATTAGTGACCGATTGGTGACTGATTGTCAATAATAAATTTAATATATTTATCAAAACAAACTCAAAAGCTCAGATTAAGTATAATTTGACTTGCTTTATAAGACTATAATGCTAATTTTTTAACTTTAATACGTAAATCAAATATTATAAATAAATCGGCAACCAATCAGTCACCAATCAGTTACCAATCGGTCATATGACCGATTGGTGACTGATTGGCAATTTATGCCTAATTTGTGACCGATTGGTAACAGATTGAAAGAATCGGTCACTAATAGGTAACAATCAGCTTCCAACCAGTCACCAATCGGTCATATGACCGATTGGTGACTGATTTTTCATATTTTGACCTGTGTAAATATATTCTAAAAATAAAAAAGTTTAGCGGTAAACATTTTGAGTTTATTAATTCTGAATACGAATTCTTTCGCTATAGAATTATTTCGCTTGTAAAAGAAGAAGCTTTTGATTTACTTCAAAAAATAAAGCAAATAATGCCAACTTATAATAAGCTTAATCATTGTAATAATGTTGAATATATAAAAGAATTAATAGATATTATCAGAATAAGACCACATTTAGTTGATACATTTAGTAAATTTGATGAGATTATAGACTATAATCAAATTGAAAAATTAATTATTTGCAAAATTATTTATCCATTTTATATGCATATATTTGAATCATTTTGTACGCTTACAAGTGAATTTTTAAAAATAAATATTCGTATTTTTAATAATTATTTTTGGGATGAGAAATATTGTGAGTCTAAATTAATTATAGAAGATAATAATAAGAAAGTAAGAAATAACAGTAGAATGTGTGATTATCAGAGCGTTAGATCAAATAAGCTATTAGAAAACGATGTGTACAAATGGTTAATCAAGAAGAAAGGAACTGGCTCATTTGCAGTTGGGATTTGTGAAAAAGAAAAATTTAACAAAGAGGAGTTTGCAGAAAATCAGGTCATGGGATGGGTACTAGCCTCAAATGGTATGTGCTATCATAACAGTAAATACAAATTTTATTGTCCTCTGATTGAGAATAAGAATACTAAAATATTAGTACAAATAGATATAAAACGAAAAGATTATTTTTTTACCATTAACGGCATTAAATATTTAAAAGTTCATTGGTGAAATAATTTAACAACACAGCTTTATCCAGTAGTTTCTTTATTTGGGATTTGCCAGGATATTATTACAATCGAGTTGCATAAAAGTTATATTGTCTAGTGATTAGAATTAAATAAATAAATTTTAGACTTGTATCTTTCAAGATCATATAAAGCTGATCTAAGATCATTTTATATATTTAATTAACAAATGATCAATTAAATATATTTTCTTTTCTTTCGTGAAATCTGTTTACCATAATGTGAATTTTCACAGTATCATAACATTACGTATGAATCTAAAAATTAAAATTGTGTTCAGATAAAATGCTGAAGTAAAGTATTTCAATTTATGCATCTGTCAAAGAAAATTCTAAATAAATGATTATAATTATTTTCTGATTTCTTCATACCTGATCTTAATAAAATGTATTCTTCGTGTGAAACGGGTTCTATTTCTGATCCTAATGATCTTAATATCTATTATAAAAATCAATAGTTTTAATGATATTATCTTTCTTGACGTAAAAAAATAATCTAATGTTGATAAAATAATACCAATAATTTCTTCTACACCTTTTTAAGAAAGAATCATAATCAAATTGACCATATAATGTTCTTCATTTCTAATCTTAAATAAACTTGAATATGTCATCCTTGACGTAAGAATAATATTATCCTTAACGTTAAGAAATAATTTAATCTCAGAAAAATATTACAAATAAGCTTCTTCTGACACTGCTTCAAGGGAAAATCATAATCAAAATTGTTATTATTATGTTTTTTATTGCTGTTTAAACTTCGTCTTCTTTATCCCATTATTTTTTTCACCATATGGGCGCATTTTTGGAATTTGACACACCCTTCTACCTAGGACAATTGGTTAGACTTAATAATTTAATATATTATTGACACACCTCTTACCTGGATCAATTGGTTAGATTTATTATAACCAAATCAACATATGTCCCAAATTAACATGATTAATTATATAAGAAAAGTATTATTTATGCAGTTTTAAGATATTATTAAAATAAACTGGTAATTTA
The DNA here is from genome assembly GCA_003833135.1 of Oehlia diaphana. NCBI lineage: Eukaryota > Fungi > Glomeromycota > Glomeromycetes > Glomerales > Glomeraceae > Oehlia > Oehlia diaphana. The sequence goes on along the minus strand of QZLH01000753.1, from coordinate 11,801 downwards.
GACCATATATTAATTTTAAAACATATGTCAATTTGATCTACAACAGACTAATAAGGCTATTCCAAAAATGCGCCCATATGCGATCGAAGTGATCACATGATCTGCAAATTTCAGTTAAATCACGTGAATTCGGTTATAAAAATAAATATATCTACTAAAAATAAAAACTAATAATAGAAACAAAGAATTCAGTTATTTTTTAATTAACAATTGACATCAAAGAATTTATTTTTAAAACAATGAATATCAAAAGTTTGAATAATGGACACCTAATTGAGAATAATGGCTTATAAAATTATATAAAGGTTTATTTTGTTAAAGAAAAATTTTATCATCTCAAAGACTTTCTTATTAATCGCAGTAAATTCTTGTTTGCCTCTCCTTTGGAATAAGGTAATGTAATGTGCATATAATAAGTTAATGTGAATTCATACTTTCATTTTAAATTTATTATATTAATTCTAAATTCTAATATTAGTCAATAGAGAGACAATCAATAATTTCTTGTGATTTATATCAACCCTTCGGATACAGTAAATGATAGTCTCTGTATGTCTCTGTCGTTAAGTCGTTAGGTCCAGCTTTTTTTGCTGTGTAAATCATCATTTTTATATTGTCACGTGGCAAAACAGATTTGATTGGTCAACTTGGCTATTTATTTGTGTAAAGCTCAAATTTTGTTCTTCAAATGGATTCAAACTTAAACTTGAATCAGAAATCAATCATTTTTTAAAAAGCAACACATAAAGAAACATCAGTTGACCATATTTCAAATTTTCAAAATGACAATTACGAACCTAAATATGTTATTGAAACGATTGTAAATTATCGTAATGCTTTAAAAAATACCCATTTTAAATTTGAGTTTGCTTTTAAATTATATTACATATTAAAGTATTATGAAAATAATATTCCCGATTATATTAAAGAATATAAAAAACAAATTTTTGGGGACGATATTATTAATATTAACACTGATATGAGAGTTGAAAAAATTTACATAATAAAACAATATTAATTGTACTCAGAATTTTTCATATTTTTAATTACTTAGAATCCAAAGGTCTTTTCGGAGTTTATAAGTTATTTAAAGTAAATTCAAGAGTAATTTCTTTAATAAAAAAAAATGACTTTGAAGAATTTATTAAAAATTTGGATAAAAATCTTTTAGATAATTACAATAAAGACTTGAAAGCGTGGTCTGATCAAAGGGGATCACGTAGAGGACCAGGAGTGGTAAAAGTGAATCGGGAAAAGAAAAGGAAATATATAAAAAAAAAAAAAAAGTCGGTATAGACAATAAATTCCAAAAAGTTGAAAAAGTCAAAAAAATTGGGAATATACCGATACCGATACTTCCTAAATTAGACTACTCAGGAGAAACAAATGAAATTGAGAGCGATGAAACAGATGATACAGTTATGGGAGAACTAGTTTCCAAGATTAGTTATTTATTATTATCGTTAAAACTTTAAACGAAATGTTTAATAATTATTTTAAATATATTTAGAACGAAATTAATAATAATTGAAAAATATATTATAAATAATTTTTATTTATTTTGAATTTATTAAGTTGCGGCGAATTCAATAAAGTATACTCATTTTCCTATCGCTATATCAGAAAATAAAAATAATGATTAATACTTTTGCTTTCTACATAAGAAATAAAAAAAAATAGTGTAAGCATTTTTTCACTTTGAATTGATTTAATTAAATAACAACCGTCAATCATAAGTTGCGCGCAAATGTTCATGGCTGACCAAATCCCTATCATTATGTAATACTTTTGCTTTTTTATATCGCAAATAATAAAAATATGTAAAATTATGATTCATTTTCATTTTTTAAGATTTTGAGCAACTGCAGAGAATTTTATACAAACCATCAATCAAAAGTCACGCGCAAATGCTTATGGCTGATTAATAACGGTATAATTTTACTTCTAAATCAGAAATAATCAGAAAGAAAAAAACATTGCGAGATTACAACACATTTTTTTATATTTTGTATCGGAGCATTTAATACCAATCGTTAATCATAAGTCATACATGAAACTTTTATTATTTTATATTGCTTCTATATCAGAAATAAAAAATACGTAAGTGATTATGATGCATTCTTCATTTCTTCATTTTTATTAGAATTTGATTACCTGCAGCACATTTAATTTTGATCGTCAATTACGCAAATGCAATAACCCTTCGTTTTGTTCAGAAATAAAAAAAAAATTTGTTGAAGTATAAGACAAAAATATAAGTATTTGATTAGAACTTACATATAATATATACCTAAATTTCGAATTGCCTATTATCTCGTTAGATAAAAAAAAAAAAAAATTTCTTACGAAATAAAATAATTCTGAGAACACCAATAATAAATAACGACTACAGAACACCAATAAACATAAAGGATATTTTAAGAACAAAACTATGCAGGGGAAAGCCTATGCAGGGGAAAGCGTATGTTGTACAAAATTAACACAAATAAAATTCACAAAAATTTCTCTACAAAAATTATTTCTACAAAAATATTTTCTACAAAATTTATTTTTACAAAAATGTTTTCTTCAAAAATTTACTCTTATTTATTCATTCGAGTCTTAATGCTAACCTGTACTGATAACGAAATAATTTATGAAGAAGAAATCGAAAATATTACCATTGGTGATTTTGATGAAAATTTAACTAAGCTGAGTCAGCATTGAATGACGGTTCTGTTGAAAAGTTAGATGTTATATTATTGAGTTCTTATTGAAAAAGAAATAGAATTATAATAAATTTTTTAATTTAATCATATTCTCGTTCAACTGAACTATTTTACATCGTAGTTTTTCATTTTCCATTTTTGCTTCTTCTTTCAAAAACTGCTTTACTTTTTTCAAAATTTGGGTTTCTTTTCTTAGATTTTTTTCCAAAAATTTATTTGTGTTATCTATACAAATAATTTCCTTTTCCAAAATTTGTTTGATTTTATGTCGTAGTTTTTCATATTTTTTCGAATTTTGCTTAAGTTTTCCAGAAATATATATATAATAAACCAAATTGTATCATGATTTTTTTAATGTAATAGTTATATATAAATTCAAATTTTCTTCTTTATGAAATAAAGTAATTCCGTTTAAAGACAAAGAATTCATTATATTGATTTCTTTATTCATTATTGTATTGATAACGATAAAGAAGCTTGATTAAAAAAATTTCCCCTATTTAAAATTAAAAGTTATTTTTTTCTCATTTCAAAATACTCCATGACCCAATTAAAGGAGTTTTTGCATTTATAACAGATTCTTGTTTAAAAAAAAATTTTTTTATTTAGCCCTATTTATCTTAAATCCTTCCATTTTTGTTCTAATTATTACAGTATAAAATAAATTAATCAATAATTTATTAGTGAAACTCACATGATTTCTAAAATTATCTTTAATTTAATTAAAAGATAATTCGAATAAAATTAAAATTGCTTTATAATGGTAATTTTTATCAACTTTCATATCAGCGATTATTAATTGTCCTAAAAATTCGTCCAGATCACTTTCAGGCTTGCAGTTAATGTAGGATGGATTATAAGTAATGTGAATTTGAGACTATCGTTATAGATTCAGTCTTTGGTCAGTTAGGCTTATTGGAGTCTCTCCTAAGATGATTGGCTTTAGCGTTTTGACCCTAAGAAAAATATTATAATGAAAGATATTTTAATATAACTTTAATTAACTTTACTGATTTAAATAATTCTTACTGTTTCTCATTTGAATAGTATTATAACTTCATTAACTTTACTGAATTAAATAACCAAAACAAGTTGATAATTGAATATTCATATTTAAAAAATATTTATGTTATAATTGGTGGCTATGAATAAATCAAGCAATGTGGCTTTTGTTAGTACTAAGCCAGATAAGTGATAAAAAAAAAAGAACATTCGTAATATAATTATAATAAATAAATTTAACCAATAAAATTATTCAATGGGTAATAAAGAGTGATGATCATAAAGAAAATTAATAAAATATAAACAAATTTAAAAATTTTAAAATATTTAAAGTAATTTTTTTGGACAACTAATCCTGATGAACTGGAATAAGATTTCTCTATTAAAAATAAAGCCATGCAGAAGTTCTCTTCTTATGTTTCATCAATCTTATTACGAATTATCTTTTTAATATTCTTATTAGAAATGCTATTTGCATTTTTAATGAGTTGAGATACCTCGCCCACATATTCCTCTGCTATTGAATTATTTATCATTGAATTCGAAATGCAATAAAATATTCTGACAATAATCTTGAGATATACAGTATATAAAATAAAAAAAATAATTAATATAAGCTTCAATGTACTGTACTTTAAATGGCATTAATAATTTATAATTACCAGTATCATGAAAAAAGTTATAATGCGCTCATCTATGGCAATTATTCGAATATCACACATTATAATTATAACCTCAGATGTTGCAATAATAGGAAATTAACAGAGTATAACATTAAAAGAAATTAATTTGTTCCTTAGAACTAACCTATCGCAATAGTTATATTTTCAAATGCAAGCCAAAATATGAAAAAAATAATCGGCATTAAACATGATAAATTATCTTTCAAATATTTTGTGACTAAAATAAATAATTAATAATATTTAGCTATTCATCTTGATTGATATTTAATAAAATATAATTAAAGTATTAAAATTGAACTTATATTTATCAATTATATTTGAAGTTTCAATTACAACACTTAATGAATTGTTTATTTCATTTGAAATATTCTTCAACATCAAAATTAACAAATTAGTTATTTGATTGGAAATAGCATTCGTCTCAAAAGTAGCTATTTTTTTCAATTTTTCTTCTAAATCTGTAATAAAATTATCAAATGAGACGACTAAATCATTATAATCATTTTCATATTTATTTTGCAATAATTCTTTCACTTCCTTTAACATGTTACTAAATTGCTAAATAATAATATATTTTGATTTATTATTAACGTTAACATTACCGTTATGATAAAGACTATTATTGTAATCTTACCATTTTAAAAAATTTTTCATTCTCCTCAAGTTGAAACTGTATCTCTTTCAGCACCTTTTCAAACAAAATATTTATATCCAAAATTTTCTTCTAAATTAATAAATATTTATTATTTTCATTATCTTTTTATATTTACATCGTTATTCAATGCAATTACCTTATTAGAATTAATTTTATAAGTTAATTGAGATATTTCCTTATTCATGAATTTTAATAATAAGGATGAATATTACTTAACTTGATGTTAATATTTCCAAAAATTATGATACGATGTTACCTGTTTCTGAATAAGATTTAATTGTCTCACACATTATTACTTTGATTTATAAAGATAACGATAAAAGGCATTAATACGATCATTTAATATTTAAAATCAATATTCTAATATGAATCGAAATTTCAATTACTCTCGATTCCATCCATCAAAAGATGTCCATAACTGATTAGATTTTGCAATAGATCTTAAAAGTTATATTGTTAATAAATTATATTTATTGCAATCGATTTAATGTAAGATAATTTACTTACGTACGATATACATTTATCTAAAATATTTAAATTAATATCACGGCATTCTTCAGAGATTTCAAATATGTCAGATGTTACACATATCATCATATGAAAAACATCTATAAAATATAAATTAATCATTATTATTTTTATTTATATAATAAATATTTTAATATTTATATTCTTACATAATTCAGTTACTATCAAATTGAGTTTCCCACAATTATTTTCTAAATCCAAAATAGTACTTTTCAAACATTTATTCTTCTCCTTCGTATATCTTTTTAACAATACTTAATTTTAAGTAAATAACTAGTTAATTTTAACGTTAATTAGAAAATTATATAATAATTGTCGTCATTACCTTAGCTAACATTTTTCATGTTTTCATTATGTTCAAAAAGCTCAGAAATATCAGTTGAAGTTCCAAAATTAAAATAATCAAAATATTTGCATATACTAAGATTGGAAAAATAATGAAAAAATAAAAAAGAAAAATATTTATTTTCATTTTGTTTAAAATAAAATTCTACCGATAAATAGCGTTCGTATTATATAAATACGTTAAAGATTTGCATCACATGATTTTTAAGCAATATTTTTTAAATATCAAATAGTGAAAAGAGACTAACACATATAAAACTATGAGCACAGCTTGCGGCCTACTGTAAGATTTTAAGAATACCAAATAAAAATAATTAAAAATAATTATAGAAATTTACTTTTTAAGAACACCAATTAAAAATAATTAAAAATATTCTAAAAAATTCTTTTTTTTTTAAGAACACCAATTAAAATAAATCAAGTTTATCTATTTTGGAAATTATTTTTTAAGAACACCAATTAAATTGAGTGAAAATGTTTCAATTTATAAGTGCATGTTTTGCATGTGTTAATATGAAATGCCTAAAAATAAAATTATGACATCTAATATAACACGTAACTTTAATTGGTTAAATAAGAAAAAAGATGGAAACTTTTTTTTTTAAGAACACCAATTAAAATAAATCAAGTTTATCTATTCTGGAAATTATTTTTTAAGAACACTAATTAAATAAGTGAAAACGTTTTAATTTATAAGTGCATATTTTGCATGTGTTAATATGAAACACCTAAAAATAAAATCATGAAATCTAATGTGATATGTAACTTTAATTGGTTAAATAAGAAAAAAGATGGAAACTTTTTTTTGTTTAAAATGGATTAAAAACTTTGAATAATGAATTAATTTTCAAATAGAAGTAAAAATGAGTAAAAAAAGTGGTTTGATCCTAACTTACCAGTTAAAATCTAATGAAAATGAACTTTTCTATGACAGTTTATTATTTTTCTATTATAGTTGTAACGATAATTTAATCACTGACAATATTAATTAACAATAATATTTTATAACTGATAACAATAGACTAAGAAAATGAAGAATTGGAAACTATTGTTAGGAATACTTTTAAATTATTATTATTATTGTCTACAAAAATGAGCTCTTGTTGCATCTTAGATTATTCACGAAAATGTAAAATCAATGAAGATGATTTTGATGAAAATGACTTTTCAGGTAAAAAGTTTAATTCGCAATTCGCCAGAAATGGAAAGAAAATGCATAATGTAAATTGAGACAATTTTACGAAATTAATTATAAAAAAATCAATAATTGTAAAAGGTTATATTACACTTGCATCTGATTTAATCAGAAAACGTCCCAAACTTGCATAATAAAAAATGTCACTTAAAACTAAAAATATTTTTCGTATTAATACATAATATACACTTTATTTTATAGACTTCGCGCAAATGCCTTTTTGGCTCAGGATTATGGATACAAACTGTCCATTTGAAATAATTCAAAAGAGAAAAAAAAATGATAAAAAGTGATTCAAAACTGCTTAAATTGTTTTAAATAAGGGTATTGTTCATATTTTGCATTATTATTTGTCCAAGCTTTGCATTTTTTTTGCCATTGCTTGCTTATATTAGCGAGAATACTGGCTAATCCAATTTTTAATTGTTTTCAACTTTGGTACGTCACTCTCCTCCAGCTCACCTCTTTCTACTTTTTTATATAATACTTCAAGCATTTCTTTTGCCGAATATCGTTCACTTTATGGGCGTTACCAGCATGAAAGAAACCTTTTAATAATTCCAATACTTTTTCGGGTATGTGTTTTCCACCACCTTTCTTTCCATATTCTTGGTTTTCTTTTAAAGCCCAATCAGATCGAAAATAGTTATTTCTGTAGGAACCAATATCTGATATTATTATGTAAAATATCATTTTTTTTTTAAAACAATTTCACTCACTCGCTTTCTATCTCATTTTCCCTTTTTTTCCCCTTTCCTTTTTTAGTTTTCGCTTCTGAAACATTACTATTTTCCACTGTACTATTCATGTTAATT
>QZLH01000752.1:51627-62027 GCA_003833135.1 Oehlia diaphana | reverse complement strand
TACGTAATATTTTGAAATTTTTCGAAATATTATGCCATAAACTTTCGTAAACTTACAAAATCGTAAACTTACGCAATTTTTCGCGCTATAAAATTTCCTGATGTAGTACTTTAAATATATTCTTATATCTAGTTTTAAGGAAGATATATTTACGGAGAGTTGACTGTAATATAACTGGTGATTGGTATTTAAACTTTTTAATAATTTCCAGTTGAGTTCTTTGTATAACAGATATGTTATTAGTTAGATTTATTATTATGTTTGTTTATTTAATATTTTTCTTATGAAGTCTTTTATTATTTTATGAAAAGCTATTTTTCAAGCATTTTTGAAGGTGGCTAAAAGATAAATAAAATAATAACAAGTTAGTTTGCATAATACTAAAGTTTGTAAAACCATTTTAAAAAGTTGTGTGATATACTTGAGATGACTATATGACTGAAACTCCAGTTCTTAAAGGTTTGTAAGTACAGTCAACCCTTATTATAACGAACCCTAGGATCCAGATTTCAACTTCACTATAGGGTTATAGTAAAGATTTTAAGAGATTTGATTGGTTAATTCGTTATAGCAAGGGGAAATTTATTATAGTTGTCTGAAAAATTCACTATATCAAGGGTTCGCTATATCAAGGGTTGACTGTAATGGAGTTTTGAACAGGTTGACCAAATTCAAGTAACCTGACAGGTTAACCTAAATTTATCAGATCTAATATTCCAAAAAAAATCTGATCTGATTCGTATCTGCAGATCTGATCCGTGACGGATCATATATTTATGATTCGTGATCCGATCTGAATCAAAAAAAATTTGATCTGCTTCAGATCGAATCAGATCAGATCAACATTTTATTATAATGAATCGGATCAGATTGATTTGAACGGATCTGGATCAGATTCGATCTAAAACCATTGTGAAATAGTTTTTAATTAAAATAAAAAATGTTTCGCAATGTTTTTTATTATAATCGTTAAAAAAAATGTTGCGAAACATTTTTTTTTGATAAATTAAAAATAAAAAACGTTTTGCAACTTAAAAAAGCGTTTTGCAACGTTTTTTATTAAAATAGTTAAAAAACCATTGCAAAACAGTTTTTTACTTTATATTGCAAGTAAAAAACGTTTTGCAACGTTTTTTTATTAAAATTAGTTAAAAAAACTGTTGCGAAATGGTTTTTTCCTTTTAAATTAAAATAAAAAATGTTTCGCAACATTTTATTATAATCGTTAAAAAAAACGTGCGAAATGTTTTTTTTTCAATAAATTAAAAATAAAAAACATTTTGCAACATTTTTTATTAAAATAGTTGAAAAACCGTTGTGAAATAGTTTTTTTACTTTATATTGCAAGTAAAAAACATTTCGCAATATTTTTTATTAAAATAGTTAAAAAAATCGTTGCGAAATAGTTTTTTCTTTTAAATTAATAATAAAAAATGTTTTGCAACATTTTTTATTATAATCGTTAAAAAAAATGTTGCGAGACATTTTTTTTTGATAAATTAAAATAAAAACTGTTGTGAAATGGTTTTTTTTACTTTTTATTGCAAGTAAAAAACATTTTGCAACATTTTTTATTAAAATAACTAAAAAACTGTTGCGAAATGGTTTTTTTTCTTTTAAATTAAAAATAAAAAATGTTTCGCAACATTTTTTATTAAAATAATTAAACAACTGTTGCAAAACGGTTTTTTTCCCTTTATATTGCAAATAAAAAACGTTCTGCAACATTTTTTATTAAAATCGTTAAAAAAATGTCGCAAAACATTTTTTTTTTGATAAATTATAAATAAAAACGTTTCGCAACATTTTTTATTTAAAATCGTTAAAAAAACGTTGCGAAACATTTTTTTAAATTTCGGATTCGAATCAGACTGGATAAATCTGAATTTAATTTAGACCGAATCAAATCAAGTCTGTTTCAGATTCAGATCAGATCGGATCCAATTTTTTTTGATCCGAATTCAGATTGGATCGAATTCATTTATTTTTAATCCGAATTCAGATCAGATCAGATTCATCTCAAATCCGATCTGATTCAATCCGTTTGGAACACTAATCAGATTAAGTTTGGCAATTGCAATTCAGTTTTAGTTTAGATTGTAACATCAATATAACCCGAATGACCTGTTAACCTGAAACTATAATTTTATATAAGTAAGTTATAATACCATAATTCATTTTTTATATTGATTTTATATAATAAAAGTGAGTTGTGATATCAGAATTCACATTTTTATATTGATTTATATATAAAAAATGAATTGTAGTATCAGAATTCACATTTTTATATTGATTTATATATAAAAAGTGAATTGCAGTATCAGGATTCACATTTTTATATTGATTTTATATACAAATAGTGAATTGCGATATTAGAATTTACATTTTTATATTGATTTATATATAAAAAGTGAATTGCAGTATCAGAATTCATATTTTTATATTAATTTATATATAAAAAGTGAATTGCAGTACAATCGATCTTCCATATAGTTACCTCCTATCTAATCACATTCTTCCATATAAGTACATTTGCATTGGCTCAAATTACTAATAAATATATTAAAAAAATCTCCTCTTTAGTCACATCATATAGTATTTTTATAATTATATTATTTTTTTTTAGTATTGAGAGGTGTGCTTATATAGAAGGTTAACTGTATCAGAATTCACTTTTTTATACGATTTTAATATAAAAAAAGTGGATTGCAATATTTCAAAAAAAATGCTTTGTACTATTTTTTTTTAATATTTTAATAAAATATCCTAAAAATTTTCAGGTTTCAGTTCAGGTCAAGTTAAACAGATAACCTGATATAACCTGACCTGACCTAACCTGAAAAAAAATTTTAGGTCAGGTTTATCAATTAATCTAATTTGACCTGACCTATTCAGAACTCTAGTAAGTATACTAGTATTGCTATTTGAAAAGAAGTATATATACTATTCAAATTATTTTAGAATGCTATAATTATAATTTGGAATGCTATAATTTATTTAGTTTTTATATAATTTATTATATAAAATTCTAAAATAATTTGGAATGCTATAGTTAAATTTGGAATTTTACTTAAAATTACAGCAACCTAAAATAATTTGGAATATATATAAAAAGGAGTATTTTAGAATTTTTTTAAGTATAAGTGCAAAGTTTTTTTCTGTAATGAAGATGTGATCTAAAATCTGAAATTTCAGATCATCTGTCAATCTATTTGAATTGAGCAGATAATGGATCAATCCATATGGATTTAGAATATCCATTTTAAATCTGTTTTAAGCATCCAGTAATCATACAGAAATGCATAATAGCTCATTTGAATCATTGCAATAAGACAAATTGAATGAGTTATTATACATTTTTGTGTGATCACTAATCACTAAGATATTTGGCAAAATATCAAAAATCAGCATTTTTATTTTATGATAATGCAAATTTTACATTTTTGCAAATATTTTGGCATCCAGTGTAGGGATTGGAATTGATTTCCATTATTAGAATTGATTCTAAAATCGATTAATCGCAATTAAACATTTCGCAAATACCAATTTTTTTTAATAATAAGAAAATTAAACACGTATCACGTGATTACAAAAATAACTGTGATTGATAAATAAATTTCCTTTTTTGGAAACTTGTACAACTTTGTGCGATTGCAACTTGAATTTTATTGGAGATAAAATTTCCTTTTTAGGAAGTTTGTATTCTATCACGTGATTTGCAGCCAGAATTATGAATTTGGCTAAAATTAAGGGATCCACCCTCATCATTAATTAACAATACTGCGCTACAATAAGTAGATTCAATTTTTATTCAATATTCGATTTAAGATCAATTCTTATCGATTTTTGATAGTTTCAATTTTAATCAAATCTTTTTCAATCCTTAATCCAGTGATCATACTGAGATGCATAATAGTTTATTTGAATCTTTACATTGAGATTATATGAATGAGCTATTATGCACCTCTGTGTGATTATTAAATGCTACGATATTTACAAAAATATAAAATTTCACAATATTGTAAAATGAAAAATGCTGATTTTTGACATTTTGAATATTTCAGCATTCAGTGATCATACAAAATTACACAATAGCTCATTCAAATTGTTGCATTAAGACAAATTGAATGAGCTATTGTACGATCACTAGATACTGAGATAATTGGAAAAACATAAAATTTTGCATTATTGTAAAATAAAAATACTAATTTTTGACATTTTGCCAAATATTTCAGCTTCTAATGATTATATAAAGATGCATAATAGATCATTTGATTTGTCTTATTGCAATGATTTGAATGAGCTATTGTGCATTTCTGTACGATTATTAGATGCAAAAATACCCAAAAATTTGAAGTTAATCCAGATTATTCAAATTAAATTCTATGATAATCTGGACTGATTCAGGCAGATCACAGATTGTAAAATTTTATCTAGATCGCATCTCTATTCTGTAAAACTATTAAGAAATATCTCAAACTTATTAAGAGTAATAGCTTTATCTATTTTATTATTAGCAGAAAAGGCCATATTTTTTTATATTTTTATCAAAATATTATTGCTAAAATTTTGTAAAAAAATGGTTCATATGATTAGTAGAAAGATTTCTTTATTACCTTTTTACTTTTTAAAAAATTAATTAGAAATATTAATCTTTTAAAAAAAAATTCAATATGAAATTTATAAATTAAAAAATAAATGAAAAAAATACAAATATTTTTTAATAATATAAAGTAGTTATAAAAAATTTTTAAATAAAAAAAAAATATAATTATAAGTTTAATTATAGAACAATTACTAAAATTAATTCTATATTAATTTATTATTAATAAAATTTATGGGTTTTTATTTTAAATAAATTATTTTATAAAGCATATATAAATCATTAAAAAAAAAAAATATAAAATAAAATAAATAAATTATTTTAGCTTATGTATCAATTTTAATTTCAGTTTTTTTGTAATACACTATATAATATATCATAATATTTTTTAAGTTAATAAATATATAAAATCTCTTAAAATTTGAGATATTAAGTTAGTTTTCTTTAAAAAAGTTTTTACATTTAATTAATTATTTTAGAAATTAGCTGTAATTTGATAAGTTGTTAAATTTAATAAAAAAAACAAATTTAATAAGAATAAAAAAAAAATACCAAAAAATATTAAAATGTTATTTAAAAATTAGTTTTTATATAAAAAAAGTAACTTAAAGCAAGTCCATTATTAACTTTTATTTTATTTTTATTATTTTACCCAATTAAAATACTAAAATGGATTGTATTGTGGTAATATTATTTGAAAAGGTGAGCTTTTTATTATATTAGTATAAATTCTAATAAAATTCTTTAATATAACTATTATTAAATAAGTTATTAACATTTGTTATTAGTTGAACTTTATTGCAAATATTTATTATACTGTATCTATTATATTTTAAAACAAAATTCTAATATTTTCTTTCTGTAAGGTTTATAATTATATCTTTAATATTATAAGGTATTTTAACTCTGAAAAACAAACTTTTATATATAAAATCTGTAAAGAAAATTTAGATCAGAAATCCATAGGGAAGAGTTTTATTTATGTAATCTTTATTAAATAAGTAGGAATCTATTTAATTGCGTAGTTATATTATTACATTTCAATTTCTATTCTCCTTTTGAATTTTAAATAAATTGCGGAGCAAATTAAAAATAAATCTGAATTAACCTAATACTGTACTATACATTCTAATTAATAATGAAGTTCTTTAATAACCTGTTAAAAATGTGTATAAATAAACGCTCATTTAGAAATTCCAATATTAACTATAAATAGCAATCAGAATAATTCTGATTTGAATTTTGGGAATTCCTTATTTTATTTTTAAATAATATTACGAATTTACAATCAATATTAGTTGCCATTAAATATAACTTTTTTCTTTTGAAATGCGCCATAATAGTAAATATATTTAATGATACATTATGGATATGTGATCCGTTGATTATTTACGTAATAAAAGAATGTTTATATTTGATTATATATTTAAATGCTCATTTATTATATTAATATGATATCTTAATCAAAAGAATATGAAATTATGGTAATATAAAATAAATTAAAAATCTAAATATAATATATAATATGGGAATATGAGATAATTCTTGTGTGGTTTATATGTCAGCGATTATAATTTGTAATACTTGATAAAGACCTTTCCTTTTTTGGTTAAAAAAAATATATGATCTACCATTATTCGACTTTCGAACGGAAAAATACTTCTTTCATAAAGAAAAATTAAATTTCAAAATTTTTTACATTCCAAAAAGAAAAAAAAATAAAATAAATAAATAATAATTGATAATAATGAATAATTATATCGAACTTTATGTATGCTAGTTGATCTTTGCAAAATTTGTGTATTGTTTCTTCTGAAGCAAAAAAAGCAAAAAATTTGATTTCGAATAGACAAGACTATAATTATTTACCGTTATACTGTATGTCGTGTAATAAAGAAAATCTTCAAAAAAAGAAAGAATTAAATTTTTTAAAATAATTAATTATTATTATTATTTGTTTTCATTGCCTGTCATGCACAAAAAAAAAACGGATAAAAATATGTAAAATATAATTGGTTTTAATAAATCTACGAAAAAAAAAAAAAAAATTTTCTTTATTTAAAAAGCATGGTAGTGCTAAATTATAATAACAAATTATATATTTTAAATTACGATGATCATTATTCTATTTTTAAAAATCATGTATTATTAAAAGAATTTCGCGTGGGAAGAGTTTTTGATTGTTACTCGAAAATTAAACACGTTTACAGAGTTGTTTACTTGTAGGAACCGGATGTTCGGCTCAGCAATCTGCTTCAACCTGCTTAGATAAAAAAAAAAAAAGAGATTTTGCTTAGCGCATTATTAAAAAAAAAAAAAAAGTTGTTATACAAAGATACTAAACAAAGCCCGTTAATTGAGTTTTTTCTCTTTTAATATATCTCAATGATTAAATTAAACATCAGAAATATTATATAGTATAGATGATAATGTATAATGATGATAATATTATTTTTTCCTTGTTAAAAAATAGTTAGCTGATTCACCTTATCTTTTTATGTCCTTTGTTACTCCGCCTTCGGCTCTTTTTTTCTTCCATTGTCAATTTATTATTAAAAACAAATATTTCTTTTTAACCAATCAATTTTTCAGTAGACCAAACAAAAAAAACACTTACACTAGATATAACGGACCTTTGCTTTATTTTGAATAATAAATTAAACAATATTTACAATATTAATTATTAATATTGTTATATTGTTTAAAATAAAAAATTAAAAGGTAAAAAAAAAAAAAAAAACCAGAAATTTTTTATTGGTTTCTTTTTCTATTTACTTTTAATAATTTATATGAAGCATGGGTTTATCTTGTGGTACCCGAATTTTTTTTTATTTATCTTCCCGCTCTTTTATAAAATTTCTGAGCCCTTTTTAATAATCACATTCTTTCTCGGCTGAAATTCTAATCGGAATATCAAATGATTCACAGCCAGTAAGAAATATTTTGATTTCACAAGTTTTTTTTACCAAAATTACAAAACAATTTAGCGCCACTTGACTTCGCCATAAAAAAATCAGGTAAATTAAAAAATCATTTTTTCCCGCAGTTATTATAAATACTCCTCTACCCCTCTTTTCTCCTTGTAGCATTTAATGTCACACCTCGAATATACCACATGTAACCAAAGTAGACTTATTACCCCTAATCCCCCCAAAATTGTCAAAAATAACGCAGGTGGTCGAAAAGTTATCTTTGCTTCTTTACCAAGATTCTCCCTTTCCCTCTATAATTTTCTTGGTAGTGGGCCACTGGCTGGTCCTGCATCGTTATAGGTACCCAGTCACTCGTTTCCCATTCAAAGGAAAAACTTTTTATTTTTGTTCGTTATTAAAAATCTTTATATTAATATATATATATATATATATATTTTCGTAGTCTTCGCTTTTTATTTTCTTTTGTTTTTTTTTTTTTGTATTTTTTTATTCTAATTTCCACATAAAAAGAACGACCTTACAGAACAAACAAATATATAAAAACAACTTTTATTTTCCTTAATAATTTAAAAACGATATATATATATATATATATTTTATTTTTTTTTTTTAAAAAAAAAAAGATAAAAAGATAAACTGTATTCCTTGTAAAATAATTTTTTATAAATAAAAAATAATAATGGACGCCGGCGGTGTGCAAGTTCAACATCAACCGTCCAACCAAGACCCAACAAGACAATCCTGGAGGAATAACAGCTCAAACGGTGACCAAGGTAAACGTAGGGATAGTGGTAGTAATAAATCTAAGCCTGCTAACTTGAAGTCAATAAACGTGGAACGCGCTCAAAATATGAGTACGACCTCAAGAAACGTTTACAATAATAATATGCAACAAGGAGCACCTTCTATCAGAACTCCAAAGACGGCTCAATTTCCAAAACAAAATCATCAACAACAAATGTATGTAATGCAACCAAAAACTGCTACTTTTGTTAAAAACGATCAAAGACAACAACAACAACAAATGAACTTACCTAGGTCTTCACCTCAAATGTTGAATTTAAATAATAGGTCATCTCCACCTCAAACTGTTTTTATTTCAAGGTCTCCTCCACAAGTTCATAACTTGTCTAGGAGTCCTCCTAAAATAAATAATGGTAATGTTCAGAATAATAATTCTACTGCTTCAAACAAACAACAACAACAACAAAAGACGTCAAGTTCTAGACCTACACCAAAGCCGCTTAACTTGTCAAAATCTTCATCTCAAGTTCATAACAATTTGGGAAGAGTTCCTCAAACGGCTACTTTTCCTCCAAAAGTGAATAGAGCCTTAAACCTTCCCAATCCTCCTAAATCGGCAACTCTTGTAAAACCATCATCTGGTTTTCCAAAAGATATCAGACAATCAATTAGACAACCACAATCAGCTACGATTCCTCAACAGGCATACACTTATGTATATGGTGAGCAACAATCAGCTTATTTGCAAGCTATAGAACAACAATCTAGGATTAGATGTTATAGTGCAAATCCTGCTTCTTTTCGATTTGTTTCGACAAATTATCGTGAATTGGGTTCAGGAACTCCTGTTGTTGTTCTTAGTCATCCTGACGATTCTGATTCTCAAGGTTCTTCGCCACCAACTCCAGGATATTTACCTTCCGATGGTTACAATGGTGCTGATAATTTTGATCTAAATTACATCATCCCATACGAAGAAGAAGCTGAAGAAGGTCCATATTGCTATTATTATTATGACTATCCACAAGAATATGTTCCTCCTCAAACACCAACCGGGACGTCGCATCAACAACGTTCTAGCACAACTCCCTCAACTGCAAAAGAAGAGAGACGTAGGAGGTGAATAGCTTTTTTCTTTTTTTTTTTCTGAAAATAAATACTTTTTCCGTTTTACTTATCTTTCATGTCAAATAAAAGCATCAGTAAATTTATTTATTAATTGAGATCATTAACCTTTTTTCCTCTGATTTCATTAGTGTGTTTGGGGGTCCAATGAAAGTACATCCTGACGCGGTTTTACCTATTCGTCAACCTAAAGGGCCAGATATGGCTAAAAACTTCGCCACTCGTATTCGTCGTAAAGCTGTTAATAAACTTTTTGCGGCGGCTGCTGAAAGACGAAGTAAATCGGCTGCTGACAGGAGAAAATCCGCATTGTTCTAATTGGAGATTTTGGTGATATTGTAAATCATCGTATGCAATCGCGTCTTTAGAAATAAAACTGAGTTGCATAAAAATTTATAAATTTTGTAAGTTTATACATAAAAAAAAAAAAATATATACATATCTTGTGATATATTTAGTAATATAGCAGTAGAGTTTCTTTTTATTGTAGTCTTAAATAGGCTTTGATGTCTTTTTTCTTCTACTTATTGAATATATTGTAACAAAGAACAAAAAACAAAAAACAAAAAGATTTTTTTTTATCGTAAAGCCTTTTTATTTCGCCACTTTTTTTTCTTAGTTACTTTATTTTTTTTTTTCTTTTGTAAAGGACATTTTGGGAGAAAAAAAAATCTTTTTTCCTTTTTTTTTCTATTATGAAATATATAATATATACATATATTTTATTTTTTTATTTTTGGATAATTATTTAATTATTTATTTTTTTTTCTTTGTAATATTTGAACACATGGAAAGATTTTTTCTTTTCTATTTTTTTTTTTTTTTTTTTATAAGGGTTTTTTTTTTTTTTTTAAATTTTTTTTTTTTTGATTATATGAATTTTTTTTATTTAAAAAGAATTATTTTTTTAAAATAAGTTTAAAATGTTTGTATCTTTTGTAAAAACTATATGAAAAAAAAGAGTAAAAGGTGAAAAAATATTTTTTTTGTAAAAA